>PVIU01019256.1:0-36852 GCA_004026605.1 Ondatra zibethicus
ATCTTCCCCACAGAGTGCTCCTCACACATCTTCCCCACAGAGTGCTCCTCACACAGCTTCCCCACAGAGTGCTCCTCACACAGCTTCCCCACAGAGTGTTCCTCACACATCTTCCCCACAGAGTGCTCCTCACACAGCTTCCCCACAGAGTGCTCCTCACATAGCTTCACAGAGTGCTCCTCACACATCTTCCCCACAGAACGTTCCTCACAATCTTCCCCACAGAGTGCTCCTCACACAGCTTCCCCACGGAGTGCTCCTCACACATCTTCCCCACAGAGTGTTCCTCAAACAGCTTCCCCACGGAGTGCTCCTCACATATCTTTCCTATACAAGATTCAGAGAGAACCCTGGGAGGCTGAATCTAGCCGGTTTCTTCTCTAGGCCTCCTGTTTGGGAATTCCTGATCCAACATAATGAACCATGGAGAAATAACCCTTGTTTGTTTTTTTTTAAAAGGTGCAGTGTGCACACATTCAGAGAAATTAATTGGCTTTAGGTACATCTAGCCTATGACTGTTATTGTTCCATGCTTATGCCCAATGGCATTGAGTTAATGTGGTATCCCAGAAGCAGAGGGTGACAGCTTGGCCCTTCAGTGAGACAGTGTTGAAGAAGTGTCCCTCGTGAGGCCCGGAGAAAGACCCAAAACAGAACAGGAGTATCCTAAACTGGCTAAGATGTTCTAATCCCAGCTTCGCAGGAGGCTGCAGCAGGGCTGAAGCTCCGGACCAGCCTGGCCTTCTCAGTGAGTTCAAGGAGAACTTAAGGTAGACATTGTGGCAAGCTTGAGGCTGTAGAGGCTTAGGGAGACCCTTTCCCTAAATAAAAAGGAAGGACACTCAGTGACAGAGTGCTAACTTAACACATGTAATCCTCTGGGTTCAGCCCTCAGAGTCCCAAAACAGAGATCTGAGCTTTCAGAGGACTCTGTGTTAAGTTGTATTAATGGGTAATTCCAGCCTAAAACTCTGAGAAAGCGCTCCTGAGGTCACTCTGGCACCACAGGAGTGACTTTCATGAGCTCTGAACTGACTTCTGCCAGCCTCGCTGAGGATTGGAGAAGCAACTTTCCCACGGTGAGTTGCCGTAGAAGCAAGCAAGATGTGCCCTGCTCTGTGCTAAGCAAGCACGGGATGCCCTGCGCTGTGCTAATTAGAGATATCGCAATTTATTTTCAAGGATAACATCTGACTGTGGGTTGCTGTTGTTGTTGTGCAGATGTCAACGAGTGTGCCTTTCACAACCATGGCTGCACTCTTGGGTGTGAAAACACCCCGGGATCCTATTACTGCACATGTCCTGCAGGGTTTGTTCTGCTTCCTGATGGGAAACGATGCCATGGTAAGCCACAGCAAGTCTTTATTGCAGTATTTTATTTCAGTGACGTCCCTCAGCTGGCTGTGATCTGAGTTGGTGTTCTTCGGTTAGCAGTCTGCATCAAAATGACCTGGGCATTTTATTTCATTTTGCTTTATACAACATGGGTAGCTGAAGCTGGACATGGTGGTTCCCATTTGTAATCCTGGCACTCTGAAGGCTGAGATGGGAGAATCACAAGTTCAAGACCAGCCTGAGGTACACAGAAGGACTTTGTCTTAAAAACCAACAACCACATGCATAACTAGGCTCTAGTACAGGCCTAATAAAAACAAAAAACCAAAAACCCTCCAGGGTCAGGGAAATGAAACTATATAAATAAACAAACATTTTATCTATTCTATCTAATATTTCACTGTGTCTCTAAAAGAGAGGCGTGTCATAAACAGTCAGGATACATCCTCACACCTAAAGATTGACAATCATCCCTGTCCTAGTTAGGGTTTCTGTTGCTGTGAAGAGACACCATGACCACAGCAACTCGAATAAAGGAACACATTTAACTGGGACTGGGTCACAGTTTTAGAGGTTTAGTCCATTATCATCATGGTGGGACACGGCAGCGTACAGAAAGACATGGTGATGGAAGCAAAGCTGAGAGTTCCGCATCTTGATCTGCAGGCAGCAGAAGCAACTAACTGTGCACCACACTGAGTGTAGCCGGAGCATAGGAGACCTCAAAGCCCACCCCCACAGTAGCACACTTCCTCCAACAAGGCCACACCCACTCCAACAAGACCACACCTACTCCAACAAGACCACACCTACTCCAACAAGACCACACCTACTCCAACAAGGCCACACCCACTCCAACAAGACCACACCTCCTAATAGTGTCACTTCCTACGGGGGCCATTTTCTTTCAAACCACCACAATCCCCTAGTGTGCTATCTATCAGTTTTTAGATACAATCACAATACTGCTGTCATATCCTTAAAAATTGACAATAATTCTTAATAGCATCAAATATCATTTTTTTCTATTATCTTCTCTTATGAGATTGTATTAAAAAACCTAATAAAAACAAAACTTTCAAGTCCACATAAGCTTGTGCTGTACAGGTAGTTAATTTAAATTATCTTTTAAAAGTCTTCTACATAATGGATTTATTTAAATAAGTGTTCCAATAAAGACTGTGTGTCAACTTGATGTTCTTGTCTCTTACAGATACTATGCCTTGAATAGTATTCACTAAATTAACTATTTTTATTTACTCCAGGGCTTTTTGCTTTGTGGCTTTTGTTAATTATATTTTTACAAAGTAGCTGAAATATTCTGCAAACTTGTAGTTATATCTATAGATTGCATTAGATTCAGCATTGACATTTCTTGGCCAGAATACATTTTAAATATAGTGGTACTTCCACCAACATACAGATAATGCCCTGTTGTTTCTTTGTGTCATGAGATTAGTCAGTGATATTCATCTGTTCTAAAGCCCCCAGTCACCTTTGAATAATTATTTCCTAGATCTATTATTTTACCGAGTTTCTAAGTAATAGCCTAGTCTTGTCATTTCTTTTTAATTATTAATTAGAATGCTTTTATAAAGAGAACTTTGGTTAACTATTTTCTTACCCAAGAAATTATTTTTTTTACTGTACAGGCAAGATAGATGTGGAAATGTGTATTGAGAGGGACATAATTTGCTACTGAATTAGTCATGTCTAGGTTTGGGGGTCGTCGATGTTAGAGTGTACTTACTCAAAAGAGAAACGGAAAACACTGTAATTTCTGTGGCTATCCCCAGTGCAGGTATGGGACTGCACACTCAGACAGTGTAGTCCTGCCTTCTAATCTACTCTGTTGACATGACTAATTAACAGACGCATGTTTGAAAAATCATGTTTCCCAGATGATGGAGAATAGGCGGGTCTGTGTTCCTCTGTGTTTATGAAACAAGACTCATTGAAATTGATGGGTAACAAATGATGAACTACTTGGAAATTACCTATGATCTTTGCATGTCTGATACTTGTTTCTGAACTGTTAGCAAATATCCTGAAATATTGGCTATAAATGGCTTGGCTATAGAGCCCACCATATGCCAATGATAGAATATACAGTTTTACTTCATTCTCAAAGTGTCTAGAAATTTTATGGTACACATTTTCAATTTGCATTTTTAATGTACTGAAATTAATTTTGGTGCAAGGTAAACACTAGGGCCTGTTTGCTCAAATCACTCTGCAGTTTTTCTTTTCGGTCGTTTACATGTGCAAACCTCTTTAACTAATACTTTCTACAGCACAAATGTATGTGACCTTGAAGGTTTTATTTTTATTAATTTTTTTGGCATAGTCTCATTAGGGTAGTGTAGGTTAGCCTTGATCCTGGGCTTCTCCTGCCTCAGCTTCTCTGACTGGGATTACAGGTATGTGACATCATTCCCGGTTGAAGCCTTCTCTAACCTGAGTCTTGTCTATCCTGTCTTGTCCTAATGCCCTGTCTCTTCCCATTCCCTTCCCCAGTGTTCTGAAGTTGCATGCTATCCCATATAAATCCCAGCACACTCCAAGCACTTACCTTCCACTTTAGTGATTGTTAAGAGCCTCTCATTTCTCTTCCTACATTTAATTACACACAACACATCTCTACTTTTCTACCATGTGTAATTCGTTCTCCAGGAGAACTCGAGAATAACTTGATAAAATTCTACACAAAATATTTTGGAATTAGGAGATTGGAGATGTTTTCCTCAAATCCTAGCTCTTTAATTTTTTTAGATCGATATTTTGTTTCTTGTTTTTATGTTTTCAGTACTGCGGCATCTCATAAATGTTAGATATTTTATTCAACTTCCTTCTTTCAGAGTGGTAACTGATCATAACAAATTCTCACACCCATTTTGAACATTAATTTTTACTTTGTCCTTTCCTAATTAGAACTTACTTCTTGCCCAAGCAATGTGTCTGAATGCAGCCACGGCTGTGTTCTAACATCAGATGGTCCCCTGTGTATCTGTCCTGAAGGTTCAGTGCTTGAGACAGATGGGAAAACGTGCAGCGGTGAGTTCATTTGCCTTTTGTTGACTTGACGATATGAATCTTCCGAGAGACACCAAATGTAACCTTATCCCCAAAGCAGACTATATTTTCTAGTTATCACAAACTCAAAGACATTGATGCAGCAGATGAATATGTAAGTCTGAGAGGTTTTTAAGACAGCAGAGTTGGCTTGTTTCTAGAATGTTCTTTGACATTGTTAGTCCAGGAATAACATCACCAGCTCCTAGCAGTGTGATGTAAACTGCCCATGTGGTCTCAGTGCTGCCAGGTGGATGCAGAGCGCTCAGAAAATTGCTGGCAACTCATCACTAACCCTCTGCTTTTCTCTTCCTAGACCTAAGCACATAGAAATATGGGTGGAACTCTAGATTAGCAGGAGAGTTTTAAATTGTAAACAATAAAATAAATATGTAAATACGTAAAATATGTAAAAAAATAAAATATGCCAAAAATGAAAAAAGTTATTAGGTGAAATTTAGTATTACCCAAAAATAGAATCGGAAATAAAGCAAACTAAAACAGTTGAGAAGTAAAACAAAGAAACAAAAATGCAGAAGTCAAGAGGCCAAAAACATATGAGAGAGAAAAATTGTATTACTCTGCAGGAAGAGTGAGGACAAATTCAAAATGCGTTTCTTTGTCTAGCCGACTGCCAGTGCATGTGTTCTTGAGCTCAGTGGTGGCACACAAGGACGAGGCCCACTGGAACATGAAGGGTTAACATCAAAATGTTGGGTTCTGGGGAAGTGGATGCTGTGACATTTTCCTCTGAACTCTGACAATTAAGTAGATGGCAGTAACATGAATGATTAAGAAAATGGGTTTAAAGGGAAACACAGTTGGTTCATCGGAGTACTTTCATGAAAAATTGTTTTATCTTGTGTGATATAATATTACACTGGATTTTGTAGGTTGTTCATCGCCTGATAATGGTGGATGCAGTCAGATCTGTCTTCCTCGCAGCCCAGTGTCCTGGGAATGTGGTTGCTTTCCTGGGTATGACCTACAATGGGACCAAAAGACCTGTGCAGCGTCAGGTTAGTGTCGTGGTTGTTCAATAGCCTCCCCATGAAAAAGGTCACATAAAAATAGTGTTACATTAGAAATATGCAAAGGTAAATCGCCTTCTGATTCTTGGTAGAAAATATGATTTAAAAAAAGTTGGAAGTGGGAAATAAATCCTGTGACTATGGATGATGTAATTATAGCATAAATAAGTTTTTGAAGAATATTTATGCCACTTTAACTAAGTGGGCATCCAGCCACTTAAAGAAAGGTATGGTATCTTTAGTAGATGAGGAGGCCATCATGAGTATGGTCTTAAAGGGCTTTATTTAAGAGATGTTTAATAAATGTTTGTAGATTGTCCTGATATTGATCTTTCTGGCAAATGTAATAAATAATCGCAACACTTCAACAAGGTCTATCCTTTTCCTTCAACTTTAATGTGAAGTTTATGCTTCAACTGTTTCTTTTCATATTCTGATATTACATCGTCTCTGTCTTTTGCCACCCTTGGAAATCTTAGATTTATGCAAAATTGGTTTTGTCTGTTGTGGTTGTTTATGCTGATAATCTGAGATGCTATAATTCTGATTCTGTGAAGCTTGCCAAAGTCTAACCCAATAGTTTTAATTCCACACAGTCTTGGTTAATAAAAGATAACAAATCTGGAGAATGATTAGAAAGCATTATAAATTCAAGGAATTATGATCCCCTTTGAGAAGAGCGCCCAGCAAGGGAAAATTAATTGATGGATTCAACATGTGTGAGTGAAAGAGGTGACAGCCAGAAGACTCAAGTTATTTGTCTATGGTTCGGGTTATTCAATCTTGCTCTTTTGGGATGAAATCTTGGCAGTGACACCTCGTAAGAGATGGGGTCTTTGCCTACATCTGTCTACATCACACTGTTGGGGAACTGAGCAAACTAGTACTGCAGGAATTAAAGAAGATGGCGCAGTGAAAAGCAAGAGTCAGAAGTGCTGTGGGTTTTAAAGCATGTTTCAAATTCAGCCGTATATGAAATTTGGTTAACAGGACCACAGCCATTTTTACTGTTCGCAAATTCTCAAGACATCCGACACATCCATTTCGACGGAACGGACTACAGAACTCTGCTCAGTCGGCAGATGGGAACCGTCCTTGCCCTAGATTATGATCCAGTGGAAAACAAGGTACACTTTTCTTTTTCATGAACAGATATGAAGGTGCTGTTAAATGACTGGAGGATTTTAGCTTCACTGATGACCTGGGCTACTTGAAATCCTCTGCCATGCTCACAGTAATCAGACCCAGAACAAATTAAATGTATACATTTGAGGAGCATCACGGACTCTCTCGTGCTATGATAACCCTGCCCTGTTCCTTTTTAGCCGTCTTACTGGGGAGATTGTGTAGCGTTCTCATGTCAGTTTCCTCTCTGGAGATGCAGGTGGGGACTAGCATGATGCTTTGCCCATAGATGTTGCCCGGTGAGCAGGTTTTTTATTTTTTTGCTAGTAGCAGGAGGAGGGTGGGTTGGGACTGGGGCGCATGAAGTATGAGTTAATAATTGGCATTTGATATATGTCACTGGGAGAGGGACTTAATGACTTCTGAACTTTTAAAATGAAGAAACAAGCTTCATGCTTATGTGGAAACGGCAGCTTAACATACAGCATCACTTACTGAAATGAGAACAAACTTTAAGTCAGGTTGCCACTTGCCAGTCTTTGATTAGTGTTCTCGTTTCCTTGCTACTCAAACTGTGGTTTTTGGCCCATCTGGAGCTTATTAGAACCATAGAGTTCCACCCCAACCCTGGACTGGACCCTGCTTTAACAAGATCCGCAGGTGATGTGTATGAGAAAGAGTGTGCCACTTCTGTTTGCACGTCATCAGAAGCAGCGTGGTCTGTTCCATAGCCTGCGCAGTCGACCTAGGAATCACTTTGTACCTGCGGAGTTGGGCAAGATGAATAACTCAAGAGGAAAGGAGCTTTAGCAAGTGTCTGATCTAATGTCCTCATTTCTGTAGTCTGGAAAATTGAGGCAGTTCCGCAAGTCAGAGGTAAAATTGGCAGAGCATCCATGTTTTCTGAATTGACCTGAAGTGGCGTGCTGGGGGCTGAACCAATGAAGATACAGCTCAGCTGGCGTCCCTCGTTCAGCTGCAAGTCCCTGCTTTCTGTCCAGCAGAGGGGACTTCTGGGGGTTGAGGATCAATGCTGTATCATTGACCAGTAGTCAAGAATAGCTAAATTATCACAGCGGTGTGTGTGTGTGTGTGTGTGTGTGTGTGTGTGTGTGTGTGTGTGTGTGTGTGTATGAGAGAGGGAGAGAGAGAGTCAGAGAGAGAGAGTCAGAGACAGCCTGTCTTAGGGTTTCTATTGCTGTGAAGAGACACCATGACACCGTGACCACAGCAACTCTTATCAATGAAAACATTTAATTGGGGCTATCTTACAGTTCAGAGGTTTAGTCCATTGTCATCATAGCAAGAAGCATGGAAGCACACAGGGATACATAGTGCTGGAGAGGTAGCTGAGAGTTCTACATCTGGATTGGCAGGAAGCAGGAAGAGAGATATTAGGCCTGGCTTGAGCATATGAAACCTCAAAGTTCACCCCCAGTGACACACTGACTCCAACAAAGCCACACCTCCTAATACTGCCACTCCTTGGTGACCAAGCATTCACAGCAGTGAACCTATGGGGGCCATTCTTATTCAAACCACCACACAGTGATTAAATTGCTTAAGGTTATACATATTCGGTAGTAGTACAGTTGGAGCTATTTGTAGATAATGTCTGTCTCCAACTATAAGTATACTGCATGACCTGAAGACCTGTTAATCTCCTTTCTGTATATTCTACATTAATATTTAGAAAACAAATCAGAGATGCCTAGTTTTCTTTTGCAGATATATTTTGCACAGACAGCCCTAAAGTGGATAGAGAGAGCTAATATGGATGGCTCCCAGCGAGAAAGACTTATCAAGGAAGGAGTAGACACACCAGAAGGTCTTGCTGTGGACTGGATTGGCCGGAGGATCTACTGGACAGACAGTGGGTATGTTTCTTGCTTTAGTTTTATGTTGCAGGAGATGGAGGTGAGGAAACAGGAGATACTGCTGGCTTTATCCTCTACTGTGAACATAGAAGAATAGGGCTAGCCACGTGGGGAGGGGGAGGGTCCATTCTTCTCTGTTCCCCTCACTCGTCCCCATCGCCAAACAAGACCCTCCTTTCATGGGACAGGGTCCAAAGTGATGCAAGGATTTCAAGGACCAAGAAATGACATGTGCTTTTGTGGTTCAGGCCATTGTCACCAGTGCAGCCTGAAGCCTGTCTAAGCACCACCAGGAAAGGTTTGCATAAGGCCCCCTAATAGGCGTCTTCCAGAGGACACGATAGAGAAGGAGATGAAAGATGCCTTTGCAGTCAACCCTAAGGTTAACTGAAAAGAAAGGGCAAATTTTTCCCATTAAAAAAATGAATGCAGATGCTTGGTGTAAATAGAAGTATCGGGCCAGGCATAAACAGTTGCCAAATGAAAGAAAGGTATACATGGCCAAAGGGATAGGCTGGCCCAACTCCTGCATTTTACAGGTGAAGAACTTAAGACCCAGAGAGGCTGAGGTTGTTCCAGGGTGTTTATGCATGTGAGTGTCAAGTCTTGAACTAAAATCCTTGCTGGCTCCTGTCGAGCAGGCGTGGAGGAGAGCGTGGAAGCGTCCCTGACAGGAAGACATGTCCTGAGGCTGGATAGGGTGGGCTCTTTCCTTTTACGGGAAACAAGAGAAGCGAAGTTGGGATATTTCTCTCCTCTAGACACCCCTCCGTGCCTGTGGTGTTTGTGAGCCTGAGAACAAACAGGAGCAGGCAGGAGGAGGCGCGTGAGGAAAGGGCATCTCCTGTGTGGCGCTAGAGAGAGCCCACTTCCTTGCTTCTGAAAGAGAAGCGTAAACCATACTCCCTCACAAGATGATATGAGAGATGCTGTGTGCTCTAGAGTGCTTTCTTCCGAGTAACTGAAAACCACCGTGTGAATGGTGGCCATTCTGAGCATCTGCAACCTGTGCAGCCATGTTAAAGGAAAAGAAAATGGATTAAGGTTTCACACCTGGGAGAAAGGTAGCTCCAGCTCAGAGACCCAGGGAACAGGCTCATATACTTGTGCTCCGCTGTGCTATGTGCAGAAAATCTCTGGTTATAGGAAGCAAGCAGGTTCTTCCCAGTGAGCCAGATGTGCAGTGTGGTGTGCAGTTACCATGGAATGCTCTTTTTGTGTCCAGGTTGAACATGGCTCCTTATTTGCTTACATAACTTTGCCTTCACTCTTCATTATTGTTTGTATATCTGTCTATTAAATAACTGCTATATTCCGGATCCTGTACTAGGAACGTTCCGTCCAGGATACCATGAAGTCCCAGAGAAGTCTGCTTTCATATCTCTAAAGATCAAGAGAATTTCTAATCAGAGTGCTAAAATAACTTTCTCAGGATGAAACAGTGAAGTCAAGGTTCCCTGAGTCACCACAGAGGCGAACTTGGGTGCTGCTTGAGGTAGAGCAGGCACTTTGTGTTCGAGCCCTAGTACCCCAAAACCTTCAGACAGAGATCCTGTCTCCTCCACTCAGCATCAGAAGGGGTGAGACCCAGAGTCGTGCAACAAATTGAAATCAGCTCCTGCTGAAACAATTACAGCCATCATAATCACAGCCTTCTCCGTGGTGAACCCACTTAAAAGCATATTCTCCATGTCAGCTGTAGGTAATGACAGGGCTAGTATGTGGTTGTTTTCCAGAGTGTAAACATTTATCAGGATCACAGATGTCAACAGCCCTCTCTGCTCCTCTGAGGTAGCTCCTTTCTCACTTCCCCGCATTCAGGAGGCACCTCTAATTTCACCAGTGTGTGATTAGTGCCTACTGCCCAGGTAGTGCCTTCAGGAGGCATCTGGGCACAGCTGGAGCCTACAGAACCAGACCTCAGGTTCCCCAGCACATTGACTTCAGCAATAACAAACCCTTCTTAAGTCCTCTCCCCTCTAAAGACAGCTGCTTAAACAAAACCTTTAATTTGTCTGGAAATGAGAGGCTTGTAGTTTAAAAACCTTGATATTAGCTAGAAATCTGATTTAAATAACTGAGACTTTAATCCTAGGTATTAGATTACATAACAACTCTAAGTCAATGAAAAACCAAACGGGGTGTGTGGCTGTATTGGTTTAGAAAAAGATAGATTCGTATGAGCATGACACAAAGATAATTCTGTACAATTATTAATTAATAGTAAGGTACCCTGACTCCTAAAGTTAATGGAACCATAAACGTAAAGATACATGTGTGCTTGTTCTCTGGGGGATTCGTGGTGGGTGACTCTTACCATCCAGTGGAGGATCACAACAAATGGAAATTGTCCCTGGGTCTTTGCTTTCTTATCACTGGTCCTGGGGTCTCAGCTTTGCTTTCTGCCTGAACTAAACAGCACCATGGGGAGCTCAGTTCTCATTGCTTAACTCTTGCCCTGAGCAGTTGAAATCTCTAAGTGTTGTAACCATGAGATCAGAGAGGATGATTTTTTTTTACCCCATCACACCTTCAGGGTCCCTTCCCTCCTACCAGGGAAGAGTAGAATATAGATACAAAGGATCTGAAACCATAGGAAGTGAACTGTTGGAGAAGGGCTGACTGGTACACTCCATCTGCCCTGGAGCAATGAGGAAGAGAGTTGAAGCCCACTTACATCTCCCCTACTGTCCTAGCTTGTCCTCTCCTCCCCATGGTCTGTGACCCACTATTCTGGCCTCCAGTCTCTGGCTCCATGAGTGCAGCAGGAGATGGGAGGGTGTGAAGCCAAAGAGACTAAGTATTTACACTTGGCTTTGTCCATGCCAGGCTGATGACACATCCCCCTTTACCCTGTCCTGTGCATGGGGTTGATATGGGGTGCTACTTAGCTGGGGTTTTTTGTTTGTTTTTGTGGGTGTTTTTTTGGTTTTTGGTTTTTTTTTTTTTGAGACAGAGCTTCTCTGTGTCATTATGACTGTCCTGGAACTCTCTCTGTAGACCAGGCTGGTCTCTAGCTCAGAAAGTGCCTCCCTCTGCTTCCCAAGTGCTAGGATTAAAGTTGTATACCACCACTACCCGACTGTATTTTAAATCAATAGAACTTTTGTATGGAGGACTTGATGATACTAACTTTATAAGCATGTGTGTGTGTGTGTGTGTGTGTGTGTGTGTGTGTGAGAGAGAGAGAGAGAGAGAGAGAGAGAGAGAGAGAGAACATGTTTATGTATCAGTATGAGAAAATTAGTAGTTTTATTTGAAAAGTAATGTTGATATAACACCTCCCCACTTACATTAAATACCTTTTTAGGAAGTCTCTCATTGGAGGGAGTGATTTGAGTGGAAAGTATCGTCAAGTAATCATCAAGGAGAACATCTCGAAGCCACGAGGAATAGCTGTGCATCCAAAGGCCAAGTAGGTACTTATGAAAAGAAGGCACCAGATGCTGAGTTTGTGCCCCTGTTCATGTCCAAGATGCTGTGGCCATGCTCAGGTCTAAGGTGCTCATGTCTAAGATGTGCATGACCATGCTCAGGTCTAAGGTGTTCATGTATAAGATGCTGTGACCATGCTCAGGTCTAAGGTGTTCATGTATAAGATGCTGTGACCATGCTCATGTCTAAGGTGCTTATGTCTAAGATGCTTATGATGATGCTCACGTCTAAGGTGCTCACATCTAAGATGCTCAATCAGAAACCAAGAAGATCTGTGAATTTTGCTCAGATATTCAGAACCAGCATGATTAACAACAACATCCCTTCCTCAGCTCTCGGTCCTCATTAACCAGTAAGACTTAAGCCCATGAGTCTACTTTCTTTAAAAATCTTATGTTGTTGGAACTGGAGAGATGACTCAGTGGTTAAGTGCACTGGCTGCTCTTCCAGAGGACCCAAGTTTGTTTCCCAGCACCCACACAGCAGCTCACAACCATCTGTAACTCCAATTCCAGGGGATCTGATAACCTTTCTTTGCCTCCACAGGTACCAGGCATGAAATGTTATTATAGACATACCAAAACACTTATATACATACATTTTAAAAATCCTTTACTAAAAAAAATTTTAAAACATGCATTGCTGTTTCTTGAGAATGAAATTATGTGTGTTGACTTATCAATTCTATTTAAAAAAAAAACAAACCTTGCACTGACCTCAAATGAGAGGTCATTCCTAGAACCAGATAAGCAGAGATATGAATTATGAAAGAGTAGTAGATTCTATGCTACTAACAATGAATTAGCATCACATTCTGGTTTGAAGGTGGAGAAATAAGGAGAACCAAGAGTTTCTTCAGAATTACTAAAAAACAAAGAGAGAAATGGGAATTTTATAGTCATTTCTGAACAATGTGCTAGTAGCAACTGATAATTGATCTGAAGCCAATCAAATGGCTAAAACAACAAGAACACATTTATTTAGATATTAAACGAGCCAACCAGATATTAAACCATATTGATATTTTTTAAGAAATGTGCCTAGTTCATGAAAGTTTAAATTATCTTAATAGGTACAGCACCTTACATAAATCTAGGAAACAGGTAAACACACTATTCCTTTTATTGTCGTTTAATATGTGCTTAATATAAGAAGGGGCTACCAAGCTGGGCAGTGGTGGCACATTTGGAATCCCAGCATTTGGAAGGCAGAGGCAGGTATATCTCTAAGTTCAAGGCCAGCCTGGTCAACAGAGTGAGTTCCAGAATTACACAGAGAAACACTGTCTTGAAAAAAAAAAAGGAGCCATCAAATTGATTGCATTTTTCTGTTAATACTGTTCATTCAAGTATAATTTGATTAATAATATTCTACAATTTTAAATTTGTCCATCTAGTGATCTGACCCCATTTTTGTCCTAGAAGCTTTCTACAGAAAAGAATTTCTACAGACAATTGAGGGTGTTCTTCCTTTTTGATTTTAACTATTTAACATGCTGTGCTCCATTTCTCCTTGTGTATTGCTTAGCGCACCACTCTTTACACCCTAAAATGATTTGTATTGACATTTCAGTGTTGAAAGAATAGAAGATTTCTTTTTCATGCAAATTTGACTTGTGAGTTTTCTTGATTGAAGGAGACTGTTCTGGACGGAAACAGGGATGTATCCGCGGATTGAAAGCTCTTCCCTTCAGGGTTCTGGCCGGCTACTGATAGCCAGCTCTGATCTCTTGGAGCCCAGTGGAATCACAATTGACTACTTAACAGACACTTTGTATTGGTGTGACACCAAGCAGTCAGTGATTGAAATGGCCAATCTGGATGGTTCCAAACGCCGAAGACTTGCCCAGAACGATGTAGGTGAGACTTTGGGGTGGATGATTGTTTTCTTTCTTTTTATCATTTCTATAGAATTTTTCATTCTATTATTTTTTTAAAATTATGTGCACATATGTTTGAGAATGTGTAAATATGAGTGTAGGTACCCACAAAGGCCGGAAGAGGGAAGAGAGTGTCAGGTTCCTTGGAGCTGGAGTTACAGGTGATTGTGAGCCAGTGGATATGGGAACTAGAAACCAAACACAGACTCTCAAGAGCAGTACTTTCTCTTGACAGTTGGGCCATCTCTCCAGACTCTGACCTCTTCATCTTGATTAAGTGCTGCTGGATGTTAAATCTAGAATGTGCTTACATGTGTATACACATTTAGCCAGACTACAGAGATAGATTTCTTCAAGAATTATAAAGGAGAAAGATTACCTGAGCACTGGAATAATGAAAAAATTAGTGTTGTATAATCCAAGATTTTTCCAAATAAAAGTGAAAATCTTATTTTTTTCTGAGCTTACTTAAGAATAAAAATTTATTTTTTCTGTCTTTTTAATCTGCCATTCCATAGCTATGATAATATCACTTTCAAGAATGAATGAATATTGGTTGAAAACATGGGCAAAGATTAATCAAGGACATTTTCTCTCCTATTGCATTTTCAGATTCTTCATGGGAGATCATACTTTCCATAAATATCTTTAAAATGTTAAGCCAGGGACTTAAAAGATGGTTTTAGTGGTTAAGAGCACTTGCTGCTTTTCCAGAGGACCAGGGTTTGGTTCTCAGCAGCCATATTGGACAGCTCACAACCACCTGTAACTCCAGCTCCAAGGATTTTGACACCCTCCTCTGGCCTCTGCAGGTACCCACATACATCCACACACAGATATACCGAGAAACACACACATGCACACTCTCTCTAGCCTGTCAAAGAGAAGTACAAATGCAGTATGCAGTGGGAAATTCCTCTGGACTCGGGGAGTCTTCAAGGACCTTTGGAACTGGGCCATGTGGTAAACAGCTACCAGGATAAAGTGACTGGACCTACATTTGGATTCGTTAAGGATACAGTAAATGTTCTTGAGCAAGAGGCATACGTGACAAGATTGACATTTCAGGGAAATCACCTAGGTGACAGTACTGTGGTCAGATTGAGGTCTAGAGAGAATGACATCAGTGAACAAGTTACAGTGAATGTCCAGGCATCAGTTCACGGAGGCCTGAGCTACCATGTTATTAAAAGTGACATAGAAGATTCCACTATTAAACATTATGAATAAAAATTAGGGAGGGTCTGATAGCAGGTTGGTATAAGGAAAGGTGAGAACCTGGAAGTGTTGGAAGAATTTTAGGGCTTTAGACACTGGTTAGAAAGATCAAAAATTAGTCTCATATAGGAAGGAATTAACAAAATAGTTATTTTGCCAAATCTATTTAGTTTAGAGACAGTAATTTTCTAGATAATACAGCATGAAATTGAGCAAAGAAAAATATTTAAGTTGCATGTATTTCTACGATTGTTTAAAACAGCTATGTTCTTCATAAATAATGATAAGTTTGCATTTATAGTTCAGCCTTATCTATCCACTTGACAGATATTCATTGATTTCTCATAGGGAATGAAGATGTGGTAGTGGCTGATTTGATTGTTTTTTAAATACTACCCAATTAAATAAAACTATAGCTTCATTATAGAGGTAGATATATGAACATTCCTAACCAGGATGTAAAAGCCTCACATTCTGGATTTTAAAAAAATTATATAATACTTTATTTTATTTATTTTTGAGACGGGGTCTTATGTATGCCCGGCTGGATTTGAATTATGTCGTGGAAGATAACCTTGAGCTTCTAGCCCTCCTGCCTTCGCCTCCAGAGTGCTGAGGTGATAGGCATGTTCCCATACCCAGTTTAGATGGTGCTGGAGATTAAACAGAGTGAAGTACACAATAGGCAAACTCTTCACCTGCTGAGGTAGACCTTTAGCCTTTTAGCATATATTTTATAATTTCAAGGGCTATTGCAATCTGAATAGTGTAATTCTCCTGAAGAGCAATATTAAATAATGTGTTTAATTGTCTACTCATTCCTACACTAGGGCGCCATCTACTGCAATACATGCGATGTTTTCTCAATTGACTGTTCAGGATTTTCTTTTTCTTTTAATTTTATGTGTTTGGGTGTTTTGCCAGCATGTATGCCTCGTGCCTGTGGTGGGCCAGAAAAGGGCATTGTATCCTGTGGAACTAGAAGTACAGACAGTTTGAGGTGCCATGTTAGTGCTGGGATTCTTACCTGAGTCCTTTGGAAGAGTAGCCAGTGCTTTTGACCACTGAGCCATCTTTCGAGCCCCAACAGTTCAGGATTTTTAATGAAAGGATTGAATGAATTCATCTTTAATTAAAGTGCAATTAGTTGTGGCTCTTTGCCGTAAGGTGAGGAAGATTGTGTTCAATGTGTTTGTTGAAACATAGGAGCTAATTCTAACACATGCTTCAAATGGACAAACTTTAAGGACATCATACTATATGACTAAAAAGGCAAATAGCTAGACACTCCTATTTGCTCATGGTAATCCAGAGTAGGTAGCCTCATGTAAACATGAGGTAGAATAGGATTTCTCAGGGGCTGGGGGAAGTTGGCACAGAATTTCAGATTTTCAAAATCCTAGATTTCTAGAGACTGGTCATACATCAGTGTGTACACACTTAGCCCTGCTGAACAGAACACGGAGGCTAAGGTGGTAAAGGTTGTGTTATGTGTCTTCTAACCGCAATAAAAGGAACATCAGTCATGTAAAAGAAATTCCCATGCTGTACTGATGGCTTTGCTTTGGGGCAAAGGACTAGAGACTGAAATGAACGCCAAGGATCCTGGTTGGTAGTGGTAAAGTGGAGGACACTCTCTGTGGCCATGACACGTCATTTGAGTTTTCCACCACATGGGGGAGACATTTGTTTCACTTCTCCAAATTTGTTGACCTGGTGACCATGAGGAGGCATGATGAATGCCTCTAAGGCTTCCGAATGTATATCTCCTGCGCTCTGGTGTCTGAGACAACGTGCGTGCGGCATTGGCCTGTGCTCAGACCCGTCTTCACAGCAGTTCCGGGGCCTGCAGAGGTGGTTCTAGTTGAGGAACGCTCAGAAGGCAGCCCACTGGATGATCAATAGGAGCTGTGGAATTGGAGGCAACAGATAATACGTGTTCAAAAGGCCCCTTTCAGCACGGCAGGGAAGAGACAGGCTAACGGGATAAGGGGAGGAGGCCATTGGTACAGAAGGTGGGATGCCAAAGGCCAAGCTTGGGAAGGAGGGTAAATATGAAGAGATGGGGTCATTCTTGGCAGTATAGGCCTGGGAGAAGTAAGAAAGGATGACGGGTAAAAATAGAGAGCAGCCAGGAGACACGAACTCGGGAATACAGTCATGGAGACGGCAGTTTCTAAAAAGACTTGCTCCGTCATGTGAATTGTTCTAGTGCTCATTACAGCCATTCACATGACGGGAACCTGGACGGAGGAGCAGCAGGAAACACGCTCAAGTTCAGTCTGTGGCAGATGGGCACAGAACATTCCCATACTGGCCTCCTCCTTGGTGCTGTTAAGACCCTTATAGGTCAGCAGCCACCTACGATGCAGTGTAGTGGTTCTAAGCTTTGTCCCTTTATAAATGCCCCCTGTGAAGAGAACCTCTCTGTACTGAATGGCCGTTTAATTGCTTCCAGGTCACCCATTTGCTGTAGCCGTGTTTGAGGATCATGTGTGGTTCTCGGATTGGGCTATCCCCTCGGTAATAAGGGTGAACAAGAGGACTGGCCAAAATAGGGTACGTCTCCGAGGCAGCATGCTGAAGCCCTCGTCACTGGTTGTGGTCCATCCATTGGCAAAACCAGGTACACAGAAGTCCCTCAGGCCCTCCTGCACCGGAGACTGTGGCCGTGATAACAATGGTAGCAGGCGGTGGGGGTGGAGGGGATTTTGTGATTTTTCTTTCCATCTGTCTCCATAAATGTTAAATTTTTTCTGTGATTTGCACATTGTTTGAAACAAAACCCAGACAAACTTGGTAGTTTGGGAATTTGTGCTCATCCCTGATATGGTGGTTTTAATCATCTAGGCTTTATCCCCGCAGCCTCACGCCTCCCCTTGTTCCATTTTACCTACTTGCTACATTGCAAAGACTCGGGTTACAGAAATAAGGATAAGCAATTTAACGGGGCTGGAGAGATGGCTCAGGGGTTAAGAGCACTGGCTGTTCTTTCAGAGGACCCAGGTTGAATTTCCAGCACCCACATGGCAGCTCACAACTGTCTTCATTTCAGTTCCAAGGGACCTGACACCCTCATACAGGCATACATGCAGGCAAAGCATCAATGCACACAAAAATAAATAATTTTTTTAAAAGGATAAGCAATTTAGATCCTTTTCATAGTGGACAAATAGGTAGGTAGATAGGTAGGTAGATAGATAGATTATAAATATAGGTAGATATAGATATGATAACAGATAGATGATAAATATAGGTAGATGTAGATAGATAGGTAGATAGATAGATATGATAATAGAAATTTTATATATATATATATATATCCACAAAGTATAAACACCCCAGTTGAAAGTATAAACATCCCATTTGGAATTCGTAGCATCAAATAGAAGTAATTGATATGTTAATAGTTATTGATTCAGGCAACTTAGATTTTTGCACTGGAAACTTCTACCCATACTTGGGTTCCCCTCACCCTCACATGCCAGGTATTGAGCAGCAGCCAGGAGCAAGCCAAGAAAGAATCATTCAGCTCTCTCTAGCTCCTCTTCCTGAAGATCTGAGTTTGACCAGATCATAGGTCAGGAACTAGGATTTACGCCTGACTAAGGAGCCTTACAAACTAAACTACTGACTGTGCTCAGCAAATAATCCTAAGGTAGCAACATTCTGAGCTGTCTGCCCCCTCGTGGGAACTCCTGTGAGAGCAGTCTGTGCACATCTTCCCTTTAGAATGGCTGCGTTCTCACCCAGAGATGTCTTTGATTTGCATCAGCAGCATCCTTGACTTCTCCAGACCCATGCACACACTCTCTCTGTTCTCTGCTAGGGGCTGATCCCTGCTTACACGAGAACGGTGGCTGTGACCATATCTGCCAAGAGAGCTTCGGAACTGCTCAGTGTTTGTGTCGTGAAGGTTTTGTGAAAGCACAGGATGGGAAAATGTGTCTTGACCAGAAAGGTAATTAGTTCAGTGCTCCTTGTCTTCAGGAATGCTGAATGTGTTTGGATTTCTTCGTCCCTGCTCCAGTGAGTTTTGTTGTTGTTATTCCTTATTATAGACTAAATTAGACTGACTCCTCATTGTAAAGGATTTAAGCTCCATATTCTCCCCAATTTGTAGTGGAGTGTGCTGGGGCTTAGAAATAAATGTCCACACTGTGCCACCTCCCAGCGATGTTTAGAGCCAGTTTGTTTAGAAATGTTATGTTCTTAATTTTAAGGGCTGTGAAAGGCAGTCTCCTTCCCACATTATAGATCCCAGTAGGAAAACTTGAGTCCTTTAGAGAAATAACTTTAAAGTACCAAACAGGTACAGGAGGCGCATGCTGAGAAGGCTCCTGATCCACTTATTTGCAAGCCTTAGCTGAGAGAGAGAGAGAGAGAGGCGAAAGAGTAAGCCCTGATGACGTACGACCCTTCTGTCCTCAGTGCGTGCCCAAACGAGGCATATCTGGAGTCATCTTTTGGTGTCTTCCTCCCAAAAATGTGCCAAAGATAATTTATATTTTGTTAAGCCTTTTTAAAAAGTGCATAATTATCTGGTACGCATGTTATAAATATAAGTTAAGTGACAGATTGATAACAGTGAGTGGATTGCTCTGTCTGTGGAGTGGAGTTGGATATTGGGTTTTCAGACATTTTTCCTCTATTTGTTGCCTTAGGATAATAGTTTCATGCCTCTTAGATTCAGAACTCCTTTATGCTATTTAAAAGACTTCTTAAAATCCCCAAAGGGTTTTTGTGTATGTGAATTATATTTATCAGTTCTTAGGATATTGAAAAATATAATCTTAATTCAAATGATATTAAGAGAACCGTACTGTTCCTCAGCATAGCGTAGTTTATGGTAATGACTAAATATGCCTGACATAACAGATAGTGAAAATGGAGCCATTGTGTTTTGTGTCGGTCTTGAAGTCAGCAGCACAGACAGCAGCTGGACCCATGGCCACTTCTGTGTTGTCTTGATTGACAGCTGTGAAGCACACGTGGCCTCTGGGAGGCACGAAGTTGGAAAGACGGGGGCAGGGGGGTCACTTAATAGCCTATTGAAAGAGGCGCTGTTTAACAGGTTTCCGGGGGAATATTGTTCTTTGGCTGTCAGAACTGCCCAGGCCCTAGTTCCTTAAAACTTAGCTGCCATGAAGAGTCTGACACGTGAAACAGATGCTGCCGGCTGTTTCTTTGGGGAGCGGCAGGCTTCACTCCATTCGTTTTTTTGAGGGAAGCCTTGCCGGTTACCCATAGTTTGCCTGTCCATCGTTCTTTCTGATTAGTCATGTTGAGTGGAGAAAGGGAGGATTTCTGCTCACAAAAATGACTTACATGCTTCTCCAGGCGACTATCATAACATCAACAGGACCCGGATAGCCTTTCATGTGTGTGTTACTCATTTCATTATGCAGAGTAGGGAAATTCCAGAGTTAATGGCCAAGAGCTCTAAAACTTAGCAATGCTCGCTGTGTCACATTTTTGTTTTCGCTGTGAGGTTACCGAGTGGGTAGTAGAGACCTCAGCTCCTGGCGAGCATTGGTGTCATTCCCTTTGCTTGTGCTATGGCACTCCCTCCCCCCCCCCACACCCTTGCTGTATCAATAGCAATGTGAGTATGGCGGAAAGAGTAGCTTTCTATTGTGATGCAGAGAGTCATGGTACTACGGACTCTGCAGTGGGACCCAGGGTCTGAGGGGTGCGACTGAGCCAAGTGCTGCCTTGGGGACTCCATCTCCTCCTCTGCGGGAGCAGTGAGCTGTGTGTTACTATAGGCTTTTCATGCACGTTAACTTTAAAGCTTCAGTGAAACCAGGCTATTGTAAATACGAAGGCAGAACAAAGGAAGGAGCTAATATTAAAGACAGTTGGGAGCCGGGCGCTGGTGGCGCACACCTTTAATTCCAGCACTCAGAAGGTAGAAGCAGGCGGATCTCTGTGAGTTCAAGGCCTTCCTGGTCTTCAAAGCAAGTTCCAGGACAGATAGGGCTGTTACACAAAGAAACCCTGTAGAAAAAACAACAACCAAAGAGAAAAAGACAGGTTGGGAGAGTTGCTCTCCCGACTCTCTGTTATTGTGGTCTGTGATTCTGAGCTGATTATATTCAGAAGGAGGTTGGTATGTGAACATTGTTCTTTATCCAAAAGAGCTCCATATTTCTCCCCATTGGCTCCACCAAACCCTGCCCACTTCCCTCAGTCTTATTATTAAAATGGGTCTGAACTCATTACCAGTGAATCACTATCAGTGTCAATTAAATCAAACTTTCCTTGAAATTGAAAGGCTTAACTATTGGAGCCTTTTGTCCCACAGGTGACAACACTGAGCTAAGTCACGAGGAAGCATCGTTGGACAACATAACCAGGACTGAAGCCCCAGAAGATCACAGTACAGAGTCCCAGCACACGTTAGTGACTGAAATCATGGTGTCAGGTACGACTGTTGAGTTCTCCCTGACAGCTCTGCTTCTGACAGCGTCCATTCTCTCAATAAGAAGGTCTGTGCTCGCGCTCCCTCATACAGTATTGGCCAAGTCTGCTGCAGCCCAGCCTCAGACTGAGCTCTTCCTCTTCTGAAAAGCGTGTGCAGCTTTGTTGGCTTAGACTTGGACGGGACATGTTGACAGCCTCGAGGCCAAACTCTTTGAAGTGTAATTGGAAACAGAGGTGACAATTAGGACAGAAGAGACAAGTCTTTCCCCACCCATATCTCTTATGGACAGTACTTGATCTATCTACCCATTGTGAAAAGTTGATAGCAATTGATAAGCAGTATTAATTGGTTACTTTAATTATTGCCAAACCCCCATAAACAGAAAATGTCAGAATTCCTTGTCTATAGTGCATATCTATCAGCAGAATGTCAAATGTTTTTATCAGTATGTCACAACTCTAGGGAACATGAGTCTATTATATTCTGTGCTCATCATAAGGCAAGTAGTTTTCAGATGAGCCCTAGAGCTCTACTGTAAACCCACCCTGTGAGACTAGATGTTAATGTCATATGTCTTCTTTCGCACTTGCTGCTTCATGGACAGGGTCTCCTGAACCCACAGCTTGTTCCAGAAAATCCCCTGTCTCCATTTGCCAAGTACTGGGATTCTAGGGAGTCTGCCATACCCACCTGCTGTTTACCTGGATGTTGGGGGTTCTAACTTTATCCACTGAACCATCTCTTCAGTCCCTTGAGTTAAAACATTTATTTTAACGTAACATCTGTAGCTTTTAAAAATGTTTGAAAACTCCCGGGTGATGGTGGCACACGCCTTTAATCTCAACACTGGGGAGGTAGAGCCAGGTGGGTCTCTGAGTTCTAGGCCAGCCTTGTCTATAGAGCAAGCTCTAAGACTGCCAAGGCTACACAGAAAAACCCTGTCTCAAAAACCAAACCTAAACAAAGTGTTTGAAAACTTAATGAGAGGACATCTGACTTTTGTAGTCTGCAGAGTAGATCTACAGGGCACTCCAGGGCTGCATGTTCCACCAGTGTGATCTCTGATGATATAAAGACCTATATTTTTTTGGTAACAATGATAATTAATATTTGTACGAACATTTAATATTTACCATGTTTTTAATTATATTTTAAAATTTTTGTTCCCGCTGTGTCCCATGATTTTATAGATGTGAAAACTGAGGCTGAGTTGTATTAATTGGTGACCTGACTAAAGATTCTGAAAATTAGGATGACATAGGCCTAGAGAGAGGACTCAGTTGGTAAAGTGCTCACGCAGGCATGAGGACCCACATTTAAAAAGGCGTGGGAACTGGCACTTGTCGTCCTAGTGCTGGGGACATTGGGGACATGGGTAGAGGAAGACCCCTGAGGCCTGCCAGCCGGTTTGAATTAGCAAGCTCATGTACAGTGAGAGACATTTGCTCAAAACAAAAAAATCAGGTAGAAAATGATTGAGGAAGGAAGTCAGCATCAATTTCTGGCCTCCGCACACCTATACATGCACACACACATACATGAATATGAATACATGCAAACCTACAAAAGTAAATATTTGAATTCTTACAAAGTAAATATGATCAATAACCAATTCATGTTAAAATAAGAAGTGTCAGAAAAATTTGTCACATTGGAAGTAGATTTATTTGGCTATTTTTTTTTTTGTCATATACTGTACCAAGTGCTGAGGATACCAGGCCATGCGAAATAATCTCAACCTGCATGGCCACAACTGAATGTGAGAATAAGCTGTCCAATCACATGAAGCATTAACAATCAATCAATCAGTGGGCTAGAGATCCCGTCCAGACTCACCAGGGACCCATACATGCTCATAGAGCATATTCTCACATGCTTAAGAAAAATCACCACATGAAGATACGTGACAGAGAGCACACTGATGGCTGTTGGAGGCCCAGGAATGATGATGCAATCAAACACTTGTGAGGACTTGGGTGTTAGTCTGTGTTTGACTTTGCATTTGCTTAGCCTTCAGAGATAATGCAAGACAGCAGAGCTTGCGTTTGCATCCTAGCATTACTGCATTTTTATCACTCCGCAGGACCCGGGAACACGTTAGGGACTTCTGAGTGAATTTGATTTTTACAGTTTAGCTCCCAGAGCTTCTGGTGTTTGGGGCTTTGTTTCTTAAGTGCTGGTACTCACACCCAAGGCTTTGCCCACGCTAGGACCACTGGGCTACACTTTCAGTCCTAATTATTAAGCTTTCACTAGGCCTTTTTAATTATTAAAATGTTTTAATTATTTTTGTGTACGACTGTATTCGTATATGTATGTCTCTGCACCACATGGGTGCCTGGTCCTGTCAGATTCTCTGAGACTATAGTTACAGATGTTTGTACACAGCCATATGGGTGCAGAAATCAAACTGTGGTCCTCTGGAAGAGCAGCAAGTGCTCTTAGCCACTGAACCAAGTCTGCATCCCTTACTATGCCCTTCCTTATTATCTTTATTTAGATATGTGTAGTAATTTTTAATTTGCAGAGAATTTTTTAAACAATCACTTTTTCCTTGGATTTCTACAACACGTATGGAAGGCAGCAACCATTGCAGAAATCCCTGCTCATAATATAGAGAGGACAGTGAGCATTGCCATTGTGTCTACAGCTAGCCTGTCACAGAAAGAACTCTGGTTGTAGCCTTGCCTCCTCCTGCGTGTCTGTTGCTTTCCATCGTGCAAAGTGACTCAAGGTTTGCAAAAGTCCTGAGTTATATTCTAATTTAGGATGCTTTTACAGTGGTTTCAAATGCTTGGTGTGATTTGGATCCTGTCCATTGCTGCTCTCAGCAGCTTTGTGATTTGGGAACTAAATATTTGAATGCACCCATCTTGAGTTGTGAGTGACAGGGAGTGACCAAGCAAGCATGAAAGGCATGTGTTCACACAAGAGAAATAAGTAGCTAAGCATATGAAACACAACAACACAATTACCCCCGTGTCTGCAGTCACAGGGGACCCAAATCCAGCTTAGAACATTTAACCTTTGATTTCCAAACGCGCTCAGAAGGCTTCGTTTTATCTCCCTGTACACTGTGAACAAACTGACCAGTGACCAGATAGGTGATGGTTCACAGATTGCTGTGGTATGTCAGCTAATCCAACTCCAAAAAGGAGGTGGTGGGTGGCATTTGGGGAATGATTATATGCACAAGTGGTTAAAGCAGAAAGGCAAGAAACAAAGAAAAGCTTGCTCATATCTGTGGCTTGACATGTACCTCTGTCCCCCGGGGCATTTGCATTTCAATGGGGTATGAAATGAAATGATCCCTGTACAGCATTTGACTTGTATGGTTCGTGACTTTGCAGAAGTTGCCAGGAGGCTTACAAGTCAGTGCATAAATCTTGATAATAAGCACACTCTGAGACATATATCCTATTAGATATGAAACATGATATTAGTAAAATAATAATAAGTCTTTCTGTGAGTCAATCTCCTTGTCATAAGCAGATCTGCTTGCTACATACATGTCTGTGTTTCGGGAGAAGAATAGGTGGGCCTTTCGGATGTCACAATGTTTGGGAATTTTTCAGTGAAATCCTCTTAAAATTGGAGTCTGTTTTAAGCACTGCTAGTAGTTTAAATGTGCAGAGGCTTTAAACTAATTATAAACAAGTCCACAGAGAGCTCTCTGAACACCAGTTGATTCTTTTAAGACTGAGGTTTAGCTCAGCATCTGGGAGAGTGAGGCAGGAGCATCTCATGTTAGGGCCAGCCTTGGCTATTTGCTACTACTATTACCTTGTTAAAAAGGATGGCTCAGTGGTTACGAGCACTGGCTGCTTTTCCAGAGGTCCTGAGTTCAATTCCCAGCAATCACAAGGTGGCTCAGAACCATCTACAATGAGATCTGGTGCCCTCTTCTGGTATGCAGGCATTCATGGAGGCAGAACACTGTATACATAATAAATAAATAAAAATCTTTAAAAAAAAAAAAAAAGAAAAGCCAGAGCAGCAACCAAAGCAATGCAAAACTAGCAAGCACACAAAAAAATATAACTGAAGTTTGGGCGCCACATGGAAGCAGTGAGATATATCTTCTGCATCTAGTAAAACAGACACGGTGGACAGACCTAACCAGTTCTTTCTGTTTGGAGGCTAGCCCAGACTTGAATTTCAGGAAGGCGATGCTGGGACGTTCTGTCCAGCATGCTGAGGTCCACTTTCTTCTCTGAAGACTGGAAATAATTGCGGGGGGTTTTCACGTTTGTAGATCAAGACGACTGTGGCCCTGGAGCATGTGACAGGCACGCTCGTTGTGTCTCAGAGGGAGAGACTGCTGTGTGCCAGTGTTTGGAAGGATTTGCCGGGCCTGGAAACGTGTGTGCAGGTAAGAGCAAAGGCCGAATACACAAATTTGAAAAATCATGAACCAGAAGCATTCTTTTTGCATTTACTGACTTAAAAATGTCCACAGGATTTAAGAAATCAGGAGGTTTAAATAAATTATTTGATGTTAGAAAAAAAGTATTGTATGTACAGAAAATGAGCATCTTTACGTATACCACTGCCTCATATTATACTGATACTGTACTAAAATTATGTAAAAAATGAAGCTGACATTAAGAGAACCATGAATTTGAGCTCAAGTCAAATTCACAAAAATAGAACGTTTTCCTTCAAAAAAAAAAAAGCTAGTATGTGTTTTAGCAAAACAAGTAGATTGTGATAGATATATTTCGATTTTATATTGATAGCCTCAAATTGTAAGTTGGTTAATTCTGGGAAAATGTCAGTCCTTGTCATTGGAAACACTGGCAGAACATAATTTACTCAGAAGAACTTAGCTATTTGGACAGGTGAGAACTTCATAAAAATTAATTAGGAAATGAAATTCAAGTCTAAAATGTCAGGTTTGCGACATTATTCATTAACAGCGCCTGTTAGCAGCCGAGTGATTGATTAACTGTACAAAGGCTTAGTCTTCCTTATAGTCGTGATGCTAATTTCCAGGATTGCCTACCCCAGTGCTTCCTACTCTTCCTAATGCTGTGAGCCTTGACTGCAGTTCCTCATGTTGTGGTGACCCCCAACCACAAAATTATTTCCCTGCCACTTCATCACTAATTTTGCTATTGTTAAGAATCCTAATGTAAACATCTGATATGCAGGATATCTGAAATGCAACCCCTGCGGGAGTCATGACCCATGGGTTGAAAACCGTTGCTGGCCTAAACATTTCCCGTGTCCACAATCTGCCCACAGATATAGATGAGTGTGCGCTGGGCAGCGCGAGGTGTCCTACCACGTCCTCTGAGTGCATCAACACGGAGGGCGGCTACGCCTGCAGGTGCTCAGAAGGCTACAAAGGTGATGGGATCGACTGTCTCGGTGAGAGAACGCGCAGGTGGGCAGGGCGGGGGAAGAGGCAAGCTAAGGAGAGTCATCAAATGTTGTGGTTGCTGTGGGCCAAGAGAAGGCAGGATATGATTGGAGAGAGACACATGTCAAGCGAGAAGAAAAGAGAAGTTGTGTGACCTGTTCAGACAGATGCAGTTTAGGTCTCAGTCAACAGTCTCTTGGCCACAAGGCACAAGCTACCAAAGAGGTTGTCTACCTCTTTTTCTTTTTAGTTCCTTCCCTGGGGTTTGAGTGATGGCGGTTTATCAGGGCTCAGTGGGCTTTGTGACTGAGTGTAGCAACCGGACGGTGGTGAAACACGGAGCTGGTGTGGGTGTGTTGGGAGCATGAAGGAAAGGACAGGGTGGCTCCCAGGCGGGCGTAGGGTGTCCCTTGATCGTTCACGAAACGAGAGCTCCCAGCACTGACATCTCACTGCCAGTACAGAATGATTGAAGGCCCTTTCATAAGCGCCCTCCTCTGCCAGGGCCTGGGTGGGGCTGTGGGCTGGGAGTTCACTCTCTGGATGTCTTCTGCCCCAGGTGTCAGCATCACTGCACAAGCGGAGGCCTGCCCTAGGCCACCCTCACCTAGTGGGGTGCTTAGCCACTTTCTCAGGGCTTCCTGGCTCCTCTTCTGGGCTTTTCTGTTCCTCCTTCTAAAAACAAACAGTGAAGGGCAGATGCCCTGATAAGAAACTCCAGTGGCGGTGTTTTCTCTCACATGTGAAGGTCATGACTGTCCGTTTGTGGATCGGGTTGGCGTAAGCCAGACTTTATCAGATTAGTTCGGTGCAGTCCCCAGACATCTGAAAACCCACTTTTAAGCACACATTTGGCAGTCAGTCAGGAAAATGTCACTGCTCTAATTAAGCAGGCTCACAGATATTTTGGGCAAACAGACATATTTCATTTCTTTTGAAGAGAAAAGAAGGTATATTTTCACAGAGACTTAAACTCTTTAGACTCTAGATTCCCACTCTCACTAACCTACCTCCTATCAAATATGCCAAAGGGTGTCATGGCCTGGCCTTGCCTGGCTCCATAGGGGTCCTCAGGACCGTGGAAGCCATGGGTATGTTTGTGTCTTCTACCATTGTGTCTCGATATGTGTGTGTGTCTGTGTGTATGTGTGTTTGATAAGTATGTGTCTTAATGAGAGTTACTATTGCCGTGATGAAACACCATGACAAAGCAACTTGGGAAGGAAAGGGTTTCTTTCAGTTTTCACTTCCAGATAAGTCCATCGCTGAGGGAAGTCAGGGCAGGAACTCAAACAGGGCAGGAATCTGGAGGCAGGAGCTGATGCAGAGGCCATGCAGGGGTGCTATTTACCCCATGACTTGCCCAGCCTCTTTTCTTAACCCAGGACCACCAGCCCACCCACTCACATCAATCAATTAAGAAAATACTCCACAGGCTTGCCTACAGCCCAGTCTTATGGAGGCATTTTCTCAGCTGGGGTTCCCTCCTCTCAGATGACTCTTGCCTGTGTCAAGTTGACGTAAAGTTGGCCAGCACAGCAGGTGATAGGCTTCAAGCCAGGCCTGGAGCATATGTTCTATAGAAAAGTGTTGATGGGCAGCTAAGATGGCTTGGTGAGTGTAGGTGCTTGCTGCCAAGCCCAACAGCCTGAGTTCAATCCCTCAGAATCCACATAAAGATGGAAAAGAACCAACTGTAAGCTGTCTTTTGACCTCCACGCGCACACACACAAATAAATAAAATTCTTAAAAAGAGTTTCAGCAGTGTGTGATGGTTTCTGCTTTGGGGAAGAGTGAGCTCCATCAAACTGAGAGAGGATTTCTAACTTGAGATTACAACAGGAACTCTGGTTTTGTTCGTTTGCTTACATCAACTTGAGGGCTGGAGGCATGGCTCAGAGGTAGAGTACTTGTATGGGTTACCTGACGTTAGAGGTTCAATCTCAGAACTTTCAGAGAAAGAGAGAATTCAAAACCACAGGAAACATAGAACAGAAGTTACTTTGATCTATTCAGGATAGTAATTCCAAGTCTGTAGTCTCCATTAGGCACAAAGGCAGTAGAACTGTGAGGAACATCAAGATTAGGAAACCAGTTCTTACTTGCCAACAGACCCTGACCTAAAAGAAACTCAGCTTTGAGAAGAGACAAAGACAGCTGCCCAGCATAAGAGAAGCAGAAACACACCGAAGCTGAGAACTGGGAGGGATGTCTGCTTGAGGTCGCCAGCAAGATTTCCTGAAGGAAGTGTCCTTTTGGAGGGACTGTGAAGGATGAATGAATATGAATTAATTAAGCAGAAGTGTGAAGGGGTGGGAAGTATCCAGGGGTGAACAAATCATGTATCTGGGAAGTGGGAACCAGTGCTAAGTCTGGGTTGGTTGTGTGAGTGTGAACAGTGGAATAGCACAGTACACAGACGGGGAGGGGTCACGGACACTTGCTTCCCTGTGGCTGCAGAGACAGCAGCCCTACACGCAGGTGCTGACTGGCGTAGCTCTGGCGAATGAGCCATTTCTGCTTTACAGAAGCCACCTTCTCACTGTGGACTCACTGTCTCTCCTCTATGGTGTGCAGAAATCCCGGTACTCCTCCCTCTGTGATAGACCCCAGTCCAACAGGACACCCTCCTTCTATTCTTGTTGAACCTTAGGTAGCTCCTTACAAGCCCTGTCTTAGATGCAGTCCACTGGGAGCTAGGTTGTCAGGGTATGACTATACTATTAGCAGAAGTCTGAGAGGCAGCTGGTGTAGCTTTTACTTCCCTGCATCAGCCCTTTCTTAAGCTTTCTAGCTGCTATTTTAGGAAAATTAAAGGGAAGTAGGTGATATTAATTTTAATAGTGCATTTTGTGTGCTCTACCATATCTAAAATATTAATATTTTACTATGCAATTAGTATTTTAGATGCTTGTACTTTAACTTGCATACGAAGACTTAAAACTCTGGTATGTATTCTTTTGTTTTGTTTTTCGAGACAGGGTTTCTCTGTGTAACAGTCCTAGCTGTCCTGGAACTAGCTCTGTAGACCAAGCTGGCCTCAAACTCACAGAGATCCACCTGCCTCTGCCTCCCGAGTGCTGGAATTAAAGGCGTGCGCCACCACTGCCCGGCTGGTGTATTTTAAACTGACAGCACAGTATGGACTAGAGGACTAGATGGATTTAGAGAGCCAGTACCCCCACAGGAAAGGTCTTGCTGTGCTGAACAGCACAGCTGTAGGTGACAGAAAAGCCTCTGGCATGTCCCTAAAGTGGCACAGTTGTGAGCTCATCGCTGTGTGATCTAAGGAGCAGGTGAAGCTCTTGTGTTTGCGAGTGGCCTGGGGGAGATTTGGGATGCTGGAAGACACTGAGGCAGCTCTGTTGTAAAACAGCAGGAGAGGGACCTTGGCAGACCAAGGGGCCATGAAGCCGGTGAGGGACAAACACACCAGGCAGGCAGAGCTTAAGTGGGAGTTTTATTGAGATAAAGGGAGTGGGAGAAGAGAGAGAGAAACAGAGAGAAGGAGGAAGAGGAAGAAGAGGCAAAGACCAGCCTGCCTCTTCAAAAGAGCAGTGGGAAGGAGAGATGGGGAATGGGCAGAGCTTGTCTCTTCAAGGGGCCTTTTGCACCTTCATACGTAAGTAGTGTTGTAGCAGCTATTGGACCCTGGGCCGGCCAGGGTACTGCCTGGATGGGGTGCGTTCTGCCAGCTGACAAGAGCCAGCATAGTGCCTGAATCCTAACAAGCTCTTCTTACAGTCATTTAGTGCAGACACGGGGAGACCTAGCTGAGAAGGTGGGCCGCAGGTCTAAAGGGGGGCTGATTCACACTTGTGCTTAGGAAAGCGTTGTATTTGGTATGCCATTTATGCCGATAGATGAGCATCTAGTTGCAAAAATGAAGTCTGAGTTTTAGGACATGACATGCTGATTGCTGGGGCCTGGACAAGCCATTCCTTCCAAGAGGGATGGAAATTGTATCAGGAGCCTTGAATTCCTGAATAGGTGTGCAGCCACGGGCACGGTGATCTTTATTTCCAGCACTCATGCCCTAAAATGCAGAGAGCCCTGGATTAAGAGGCACCACACAGTGAAGAAACCCCTCCTAGACTCTGTGGTTCCACAGCCCTGCACCCTTCTCTGAATTCCCCTTCTCTTCTCCCTTATTCCTCTGGCAGATATTGATGAATGCCAGCAGGGGGCGCACAGCTGCGGCGAGAATGCCAAGTGCACCAACACGGAGGGAGGCTACAACTGCACTTGCATGGGCCACCCAGCTGCACCTGGACTGGCTTGCTCTGGTAGGTGGAGGGGTGATCCAGGTCAACCGGGAGGAACGTGGTCCAGGAAATCCTGATTGCCTTGGGGATTCTAGAAATCACTGTTTAATCAGGGCTGGAGAGCTGGATTCCATCTCAGAACTTGAGAGAGATGTTCTGGGCTTTGTTAACTTCACAGCATCTGTAATAAACGTCTTCTCTCCTTAACTCTGTGGCTACTCTCCCATTGGTTGGTTGTTTTCAGGGACTGTGGGGAAAACTTTGCAGGGCGAGACAAGTCAAGACTGGACTTGTAATAGTGTATTTTGCTTATTTCAGTACATTGGTAAATGTTAAGACTTTCAGAGCTAGCCTGTATAAAATTTTACATCTACTTGAATTTTAGTACTAAGTCTTAAAAGTCTGGTATGTGTTTTATACACACATCACGCCTCGGTATGGACTAATAGCCATGGCACCATTGGTACCATGGCACCATGTGTTGCCCAGCATAGGGCAACTTTTCAGTGGCGGGGGCAGTAACAGGAGAAGAGTCACTTTCAGGGATTTTTGTTTCTTTGTTCTTTGTTTCTCAAGACAGGGCTTTTCTGTATAACAGCCCAGGCTGTCCCAGAACTTGCTTTGTAGACCAGGCTGGTCTCGAACTCAAAGGGCTCCACATGCCTCTGTCTCCCCAGCGCAGGATTAAAAGCTTGCACCAAGAATTTTTCAAGGATTACTTTCAAGAATTGCTTTTTAAAGCCAATATGTCTTGACATGAATTAGCAACCCAGCCAGCTTTTGTTTCTTTAAAACGGTCACCACTACTGACTTCCACTTCATAAACCATGCCATCTGCATCCCACAAAGAAACTGGTTTCCCCAAGGCTCTGGCAGCCAGGATAGGGCTCTTGCCCTCTCAGCTCTGCATAGAAGTTCTTACTTGCCTGGGTTCTGGATTTTATAGTGAATTGGTTTTTCTCAAATAATTTTCTCCATTGAAAGGGTATCGAAGGTAGGTATTGACTGGTACCTGCAGTCCCAGTAGTTGGGAGGCTGAAGCAGGGGGATTGCCACAAGTTTGAGGACAACCTGAGTTACTGAGAGACTCTGCCCCACTCAAAAAAAAAAAAGACAAAGAAGGAAAGAAAAAAAATACTGAAAAACTTCTTGGTTGCACATCTAATGCCTTCCCTTTAAGAAGCAGGATGCTACTCAAAACCAGGAGGTTTTGCCTCTTGGACTTTCCTATGTTACTATAGCATTTCCTTCCCATCAGTCTCGTGTCTGACAGGGTCCCCAGATCATTTCAGATTGAGGATTGCCCCTCCTTTCTTTGTCTCTAGTATACTTTATATCTGATGGCCCAAATCCAGAGAAAGAGGGGCTTAGCTTCTCAATTGCTGACACAAGGCTTGGTAAGAAAAGGTGGGGCTTATGATTCCTAATATTTTCACCATAAGCTGTTCATGGAAACTCAAAATAAAAGTCATGTTTTTAACTGTTCCAGACTCTACCTCACCCCCTATCCTTGGGGAAGATGACCGCCATTTGGTCAGAAATAGCAACCGAGAATGCCCGCCATCACATGATGGGTTCTGCCTGCATGGTGGTGTGTGCATGTATGTTGAAGCGGTGGACAGCTACGCGTGCAAGTAAGTCAAGAGTCTTCCCAATGGCACAAGAGGATTTTGTGGTCTATGATGTTCAGGAAGTCTGTAAAATGTGTACAGTGGAGGCCTTTCTGTCAGAGGTGGTGGCTTTCTTTTACTTAAGTAACTTGATGGCGTAGTGTGGAGATTCAGTCCTCAGTCAACATGAAGAAGGCAGATTTGTAGGAGACTTACTAAAAGCAATTTAGTTTCAGCCGGATTCTAGATTTATAAAAATGTTGCAGCACTGCTCATACTGGACTTACTGCCTCTGGTGTTTAAAACTTTAAAAAGTTTCTTTTTCTGTCATATAGTCCGTTTTTCATTGTTGTCTTGGTAGCAGCGATCGAGGGATGAATCAGCTGCTGTCTGTCCCTTTTAACTCCCCTGAGCAATATGGCAGACCAAGATTTGACCTGAAGAGATTCCAAAGACCTAAAACTCTGAGACCCTCCCATGGAGCTCACACAGAGGGCCTTTCCTGTGTAATAAAAGTCACATGGGGGGGGGCGCGTGGGAGAACGGTGAGTGGACAAAGGAAGGGAACCTGAGTTCTTATCTCTGCACCATGTAAAAAGGCTGGGGGTGGGGGCCAATGTGAGCCTTTACCCCAGCACTGGAGGGATGCAGACAGCAGGGTCCCTGGTGCTTGCTGGATCAGTAAATTACAGGTTCACTGAGAGACCATGTCTCTAAACATAAGGTAGAAGGTCTGGACAAGCTCATTGGGTAAACTCCCCACCAAACCCAGGACCTGAGTTCAGTCCCCGAGAACCACATAGTGTGAGGAGAGAACCATGTTCATGCAAGCTGTCCTCTGACTTGCACACATGCTCTGTGTGGCATCTATGCAGCCATACACACATAGACACATACACACACACAGACACATACACACACACAGACACATACACACACAGACACACACATACAGACACATACACACACATATACACTCACACACATATACACATACATATACATACACACACATACATACATATACACATAGACACATACACACACAGACACACACAGAGCCATGCAAAAATAGACACATACACACATATACACATATATACCCCCATGCACCCAGACACACATACAGCCATGCACCATATACACATACACATATACACACACACACAAACATACACCCATGTACCCATACACACATGTACACATACATCCATCACACATACACATACACACATACACTCATATACACATACACACAAATAAATAAATAATAGTTTTTAAGAGGTGGAGAGCAAAGGGGGAAGACACTGGTGCCTATTTCTAGTCTCCATGTGCACCTGCACACCCACCTACATACACATATCCACACATACAGAAACCCAAATATGCAGTACCTAATTCAGGACTACATTTAACTTTTAATGAATTCCACATGTTCAAAGCGATGTGCGGGAATGGATATATATGTAAAATACACAGTCTCTCATGGCAGGACCTGTGATCCTTTTGGGTAGATATTATGGGTTTAAACAATTCTGTAATTGTTGTTAATAATAATGAAAAAGAGTCTAAATTATTGGAAAAAGAAGAATCTATATGGTTTGATTGAAAAATATATATATATGGTCTTACATTAGGAATCATGTCAGCTTGACAAAAACTGTGAAATGTTTGGAAACTTTAGTAAAAACGACTCAGTTCCAGTAGAGTTCTGCTTCCAGGTTCATATTTGCATACTGTGATTTTCTAACTCAAGATACTTTATGTTTTTTCCAAGACAGAGTTTCTCAGTAGCTTTGGAGCCTGTCCTCTGTAGACCAGGCTGGCCTTGAACTCACAAAGATCCACCTGCCTCTGCCTCCAGAGTGCCGGGATTAAAGGCGTGTGCTACCACCGCATAGCACTCAAGATTCTTTTAAGTATAACTTATAAAATATAATTAATAGTTTTTAATGTTAGTAATCAAATTGTTTTTATCTACATACTTTATCCTATCCTACCAAATACAAAATTATAAAACTGAATGTCTAGTTGATTGTCAATTGTTTATTTACTCCATGGTAGTTAGCTTTTGGTCCCTAAATCACTATTGCAATATGAAGGATACAATAAGAGGAGTATAGTGCATTGTAATAGTGCAGTATTTATTTTAATCTGATTCTGATGGTTCATCAACACCCCTTTCTTTTTATCATTAAGTCCCTATGAAAAGGTCTTCTTTCTCTGGTTATGTTTTAAACAAAAGTTACTACAAAATGACAATTAAGCCAGGGCTGGGCTAAGGCAAAGGAGCACACCTGTAACTCCAGCCCTTGGGAAGTAGTAGGAGGAGGAGAATCAGGAGTTCTAGGCCCTTCTTGGCTACATAGTTAATTGAAGGCCAGCCTGGGTCACTGGAGACCCTGTTTTAAATAAACAAACAAAGATGACACAGTTAAGGACCATTAACCAAAAGTAATATTTAAAAGCACTGGCGTTCACAGTCACTGGACCATAGCTTTATTTTGAATTGATTTAATAAAAATGTGGTTTAGCAAGTTTTCAGTACTTGCCTCCGTTTGCCCTGTCAAGCTCCCTTGCATCGTCTTAATTCCGCGGTAACAGACCTCGGGGAGTACCTGTCGCTGCAGCTTGATCAGGAGCTCATCCCTGTCTTTCTGCACAGAGCAGCTTCTAAGGCCTCTTCGTTCTTTGCTGGGAGCGATGCGGAGCCCAAGGCCCCGTGGTCTACGGGGGAGTGAGGCCTGATGCATCCGGTGCACTGGCTCCTATAACTTTGCTGGTCTGGTTGCTTGGGACTTTCCAACCCCTCTAGCCTGTAGGAGGCCTTGTTCTTTCTGATTTGGCTTGGGCCAGACACCGTTCTAACACACCGTTTTCAAAGCCAGGCCCCATATCTGGGCTTTGGAATTTCCCGAGGACAGGTGGGGTTGCAGAATGCTCTGCCGTTCCTCATGGATTCACGATGACCACAACTTTTAAGGCTGCTTTACCCTTGCTTGGTCTACAGTGACTTCATGTTGTTTGACCATGGAAACTCAAACTTGTTTGGCCCAGGAATCTTATTTGCTTCCTTCCTTCCTTCCTTCCTTCCTTCCTTCCTTCCTTCCTTCCTTCCTTCCTTCCTTCCTTCCTTCCTTCCTTGTTTAGCCAAACTAATTAATAATTTAAATAATCCAGAAGACTCATGGCTGTGCCCCACCCCCTTGTCAATTGCTGGTTGTGTTGGCTTTGAGAGGTTCCACAATCACAGCCTGCTTGGCTCTGCAGGACACTGGCCATTTGACGCACTCCTCAAGACCCCAGATGTCCTTGATTTACAAATGGAGCCTATTAGCATGAAGCAGTTTTTTAAAAAATGGCTGCTAGGATTGTCAATAAGTAGCTGTAGCCAAAATTAGCTAGAAGTAAAATAGACCCCAGAAAGCCTGACTAACCTTTAAGCCTCCACCTCGCTCCTGCCGTCTTTTGCGCAGTCAGTTCTAGAACAATTGTCTTTCAGAGGTGAACAGAACAGAAAATCCCGTTAGAGAGCTCGGTTTTGACATCTGAAGACCATGTGAGTCAGAGGTGACAATCTGCTGTGTGACCTCATGCAAATTATTTAGTGCTGAGCCTGTTTCCTTACCTGTAAAATAGGAGACATCTACAAAAAAAAGACTGAGTTTATACTACCGAGAAAATAGTGATTGAAAAACAGTCATAGGTGATTAGTAATTGTTACTTTTCTTTCCCCTCAGAAAGTGGCTCCTTGCTTTCTTTTGGTGGTAGAACTAGGGACAGACTCCAGACCTTCTGGAGATTTCAACAGTGCCTTTCCACGCGTGTCTTCCCAGCAGAGCTGCTGGAATCATTTCTGGGTATTCTTTCCTTCAGCCGTTTAGAAAAAAGCGGGGCCATCAAGGGGTTGATGGTAGATCCAGGGCTATGAGGAGACATTTTAATAGATTTGGGGTGGGGGTTTTTTGGTGGTTTTTTTTGTTGTTGTTGTTTTTGTTTTGTTTTTTTTTTGCATTCTTTTTTTCCATACATTGTTTTGTTTTATTTTTTCCATTCAAGAACATAATTAAAGAAATAAAATTTTTTTTCCTTTCTTCCCCTTCTCCCGGTCCCCTCCCACTACCCCCCCACCCCTCCTCCCTCCCCCTTCTTCCTTGAAAGAGGGCATGGTGCCCTGCCCTGTTGGAAGTCCAAGGCCCACCCCCATCCCTCC
>PVIU01019257.1:0-36851 GCA_004026605.1 Ondatra zibethicus
CTTTTGCTTGATGATCTTGTTTGCTTCCAACTTCCAGGAGGTTCTGTGTATGCTTTCTTTGGGTTCACCTTGTTATTCGGCTTCTCTGGGCTTGTGAGCTAAGTGCTTAGTGTCCTTTATTTTATAGCTAGGGTCCACTAATGAGTGAGTACATACCATAATCATCTTTCTGGGTTTGGGTTACCTCACTCAGGATAGCCCATCATAAATACACAAGAGATATATGCAAACAAATATGTGTGTGGATATAGCATAGCATGTAGAGAGAACAATAAAGTGTAATGCTGGATAATGAGGGAGCAAAACACAGGTGGAGGACACATGAATCATGAAAGAGGACACAAAGCCTATTGTTCTCCTAGTGTGCACTCTGTTGTGGACTTTCCATTGTTCCTGCCAGATACATGCATGAAAATGTGGTTTATAGTGAAAGTCTAAAATACAAAAGGAAGCTTCATGGATTCCGGATTCAGAACAGCTACTCTATGCATATAAAAGTTCACCAAGATGTATAAAGTTTGTGTCTGGGAAGGTGCTTATATGGGCAGCTGTGTTAATATAGTTACATGATGTTTCTGATTTGCAAGTTCTTTATAATAAAGTGAGGTATTTTTTATCAAACTAAATATAGAAAAAGAATGAGATATATATGGGGTGTCAATGTAAGTTGTCCATAAGCAATGACTTTGGGAAATTGTGAAATCCAATCATTGCACCTTACACATTACAAAATCCACCCAGATTGACTATAATGGCTTCTTTAAAATGTCAATGTGTTCCTAAACAATAGTTTATGATCTATAAATCTATTCTATTATTCTCCTTAAGTTGTAGAAGATGCCAAATATAATTACAAAATACATATTCAAAACATGTAAACCACTAATTTTCCACTTGTAAAAGCCTGATTCAAAAAGCAATTTACTTTATGGTTTACTTAAGCTCTGTAACTACATTAAAATATGATAGTATATACACAACAGCTCGTTAACAAGATTATCAAAACATTAAAATCATAATGCGCCACTTCAATTATAGATCCTTAAAATTAGAGCTAATCCTCACAGTACCAATTTTTATCTCCTAAACAATTTTAGCTATTAGCTGCTCATTCAAATCCTGTATCTCAGATGATCAGCTTTCCAGAGGAAACTCAGCTCTGCAATCAGCAAACAGAAGCAGCCCCCCTTTTTTCTAGGCCAGCAGTTCTCAACCTGCAGGTTGTGACCCTGCATAAGGAGTTCACATATCAGATATTTTGCATATCAAATATTTGTATTACAAGTCATAACAATAACATAATTACACTTATGAAGTAGCAATGAAAATAATTTTATGGTTGGGTGTCACCACGGCATGAAGAACTGTTTTAAGGGTCACAGCATTAGGAAGGTTGAGAACTGCGGATCTAGACTGTAAGAAGCAGTCTTTGATAAGAAGACAGAATTGGAATCCTTTCCCTGGCCTTTGCCTGGTGTTTTCTACTGATGTTCTTGGCAGTAGAGTCATTTCAATAAGTTATCCTAATGGTGTGTGATCATTCCAAATATAATAAATTGGTCATCAAACGGCTTTCACAATATTAAGGTGGTTTTTTTTTCCCTAAAAATGCTACTCTTATTCAAGGAGTACATAGAACACAGTAGTCACACCAAGTTGAATATATCAATTTCATTGTCAGTAACTATAATGATGGATTTTATAAACATTTAAAGTTAACATGCACTTGAATTCCTTTTTGCTAGCTTTTCACAGAACTCATAATTGGTAATTACGTAATCAGTATTCCTCACTTGGAACTCCTAATTAAATTTTAAAATAGTAAAAACAATGCTATACGAATTACATTTATTCAGGGGCTAGAGAGATGATTTGGTGGTCAAGAGTATTTGGGATTCCTCCACAGTATCTGAATTTGGTTCTCAGCACCCATATGGCAGCTCACAATCACGTGTGACATCAGTTATGAGGAATTTGATGCCCTCTTATGGCATTCATTAGCCCTGCAAGTATACATGAACACATGTACCTGCAGGCAAAGCATGCATTAACATAAGATAAAATAAGTTTTAATATATATATAATTTATAAAATACATACAATTGAGACAAAATTTATAAACAATCCAGAAGCATTGTTGTAGAGCATGTTCATGATTTTAATAAATATTAGTAAGTACTGAAATACCTCTTCCTATTTCCAATGAATGGTAAAAATTAAACAGGCTATTTGTAATTGCTTTCAGTCTCCCCCAGAAAGTTGAGTCAATAAAATGTCTTAGTATTTATGCATGTGACAAGCAGGTGATAGAAAACAGGTGTTGTATGCAGTGATCTTTACACTGTACAATTAACATGAAATTAATTACCTATGTTGTATCATTTCACACAATTAACTATATGCATTTGCTGACTGTATGCCAATGATACTTATAATAACATATACATCATCTATAAATATAGCAACGATATACTTTTGTCTTCAGATTCCAAAATATCTAAAAGTAGCCAGCTTGAGTTTTTATTTATGAATTAGATGACAGAAAACGAATCAAAGAAATGACTGTCACCCTGACAATACGTATTTATAACAGAAATGATCACAATAAAGTTCTCCTCAATGAGGAGATACTTGCATTCTGATGACCTTGGGGAGGGGCTTTAGTGAGATCCTGTTGATGCAGCCAATGGAAGAACAGTTTGAAAACAAATCATTAATATAGTATCAAATTTCAATTCAAACAGAAGAGCAGCAGCATTTTACCTACAGGCATAATTACAAACATTTTATATTCTTCAAATGTCTGCAGATGCCTGAATATTTCTGATTACAGGAGTGCTGAGTATTTATTCCTGAAATGTTAAACACAAATATGCTACAATTCCAAACCATTTAAAATCACAGACAGCATCACATAATATATTCAGAATTTTAGAAAAGAAAATTTTCTTACCTTCCATATTATTTGAAAAACCTACCAATTTCTATATTAATTTAAATTTATTATTAGTGTACTTCATTAAAAGTAATTGAATTATAATTTCAGTTATAAATATTTTTGTTAAACCTTTCTCATTCATTTTGTATTCTTTTTGAAGCCTACTTTAAATGATCTCAGTTTTCTAGTCATTTACTACATTTTGCAATTTGCTAATCCCAGATTTTAAAAAATTCCTTTAAATTATGAAGTAAATAATTTTATGGAACCTGATTGTATGCTCGCAATCCTAATGCACATTTGGAAACAATAAAGGAAATTCTAAATCTGTACATGCTCTCATACTGAGAGTTTTCATTGACTTGGAGGAGAGATTTTATATACATACATTGTATATATACTGAGTAAACACAGACATAATGCATAATTGCACAAGCATATGTACCCACAGGCACATATATGTTTATCTCCAAAACATAAAAAGTAGGACAGTGATAATGTTCTTATTTAGGTGGGTAAAATTCTTAATACAGTAATTCTTCACTCAAATTATGGTGGAGAGTGGTTGTAAGAAATTGTAGTTTAGCAATGGATACAATAAAATCATAAAGCAGTGCTCAAGTCCAACCAAACAATAGAATGACTTGGGCATTAGATAGCTACTGGTCTCACCATCTCTGGATATTAACAACAGAGTGAAATTAAAGACATACTTAGATTCCTACATTGACACAGAATAGGCTTGGAAACCTGAATAACCTATCCTTGTTTTGAAATATACTGTGGACTTTAATCTTCCTATATGAAATTTAGGTTGCTATTTATATTTCTGAATTAAGCACATTACATCAATTTTAACCTTTTGATTCAAAAAACATGTACACTGATTATATCTCCTAGAAATAATTCTCTAAGGTGACATGGTTAGAATATATTTTTGGACTCTGCATCTATGCTGAATTTCTGTCGCAACTTCAAATACTATTACACACACCAGGAAAAAAGCCAGCAAACAGAAGTTGTACAACTCAACATCTCCATCTAGTGACAAGAATCTCAACACGTGATGAAGCCAAGCAAAGAGGAGAAGACTCTGAGGTTCTGGCAGCTCCACTCTATGATAAAGACCCAGAAGCAACAGCCCTCACCCAACAGCCAGCTCCTCTTAACTCAATACTAGCTTGAATCTGGACACTTTGGTTCTCCAATAGTGGTCTGGTAGAGCTAGGTCCTTCAATCCAACCAATATGCATTTCTACACAGTCATTAAGTTCCTTATAATGACTTCCAAAACATTTTACCTTTTTGTTTTTCTCAATGAAAAATATTATATTCTATATCACATTCTTTTGCAGAATTAACTTCTTTGCATCCTAGGTTATTCAGTTCGACTGTCTATTATTTCCATGGACCAACCACTTATATTCACTGTTCACTTCTGCCTCTGGGACTCTGAGTAAACACATGTATGAAAGAACCTCTCTTCCCCCATTATCCTCAGCCTTCATTACATGGTCCAAGACAGGCACCAAATATTAAAGTACAGAAATCAAATCACCTTGAAATGGTGACAGAGTAGAGTCAGCTGAGCTAAGCAGAAAATTGTATGGAAGGGAGGCAAGAAGTTACTGCTAAATTCATTATCACACAGTGGACCAGAGACTTGACATGGAGAAGGTGGCTTTTTTCCTTGTGCTTAGATACATATCTTTAATATAATCATTTTCACAAGCTTTGTAGAAGGTCTCCACAAAAAAGGAGCACGAGGATGGGTGATTTATAAGTACATAAGTCATCCTTTTTGCTATTTTATGTATGAAGACTACAATGAAATTTCCCAATTAGTTCCACAAACATATATGACAGAGGTAAATTATTTTAAAGTTACTTCATGCTATTAAGAGAAAACTAAACACAAATATTGTAACATTTGGTTAAAAATCCTTCCTTTCTGTTACTGTCATGCCTCACATCAAGTCTCTGAAATGTTCAAACTTACTTTACAGAAAGGTAAGATCAAAATGATATTATGGTTGATGTTACAATTGAATCTCATTCAATTGGATTTATATAGTCTATTATTTTAAAAAATCTTCATATTTTCTGTAATTTCTATGGCTTATTAATGGTAGATTAATATAAAAGGGCATTTTAAGGCTCTTAGTGTTTATTGACACTTCATTCCTCAATGTATTAGTAATTTCCATTCCTCATGGGCTCTGAGAATGTAAGAATGGCTACCTTAGCACTCAGAATTCCTCTTCCTACTGAATTGAAGTAATAGCCATTTGCAAAGAATTTTACAAACTTTTAAAGCTCATATCTCCTGTCTGCCAGAACAAAACATTGTTTGAATATTTTGGAGCACCTCAATCACAATTTTCTAGTGATGGACCAAGTTCGTTTTCTGATCTGTTGTACAGGTGGCAATACAGTTAACTGAAGTCTTTAAACAATGCTAATATTTTCCAACATATGAGTTTTAATGTAATCAAAGCTTTGTGATTATTTCCAATGATATTTAGTTTATCTTCACTCATCAAGCCTCAAAAGTATGGTCACTTTACAATACGTTGGAATCTGGCCCTTTAATTTTTATTTCATTTAACTCTTTAATATGCAAGAAGTTTGCTTCGGCCATTTGAGATAAGAATATAAAGTAATTTCCCCTTTCAAACAGAAAAAGTTGATATCATTTGTTAATAGGTACAACATGTTCTGAATGATTTTGGTACTTTATGTGAATAACTTCACTAGATCTTTATAGGGATTCTTGTCAATGATAGCTACTGATTGGCTATATTCGAATTCAAAAGCTTTTACATGTATTATAAACTCATAAGTGATTTTTAAACATAAAGCAAAGAAAACCAGCCCACAAATTATAATCCCAGAGAACTTAGACAACAATGAGGACTCTAAGAGAGACACACATGGATTTAATCTACATGGGTAGTAGAAAAAGACAAGATCTCCTGAGTAAATTGGGAGCATGGGGACCTTGGGAGAGGGTTGAAGGGGAGGGGGTAGGCAGGGACAGGAACAGAGAAAAATGTACAGCTCAACAAAAATCAATAAAAAACTAAAACATCAAAAAATATCCTAAAATTCTTTAAAAAAAGATTCCTTGAATTAGTTTAAATTATTTTCACAGAACACTAGATTCTATCTCAAGTTGACCTGTACCACATGCTACCAAAAATCTTTTCAGTGAGCCTCCTGATGTCAGTCCCTTGTCTAACAGAGGCTCCCATAAGCTGTTTCTACCTGTCCCCCAATGCCCCAAACCTGCTCCAAGGTCCTCGAACTCAGTGAAACTCTGACTGCTCCATTTGTACTTATGAATTCATGACATGGAAGAGACCTAGTATTGATCACAAAGAAGTCCATCTGCATTTACATTTGTGATAAAAATAATTTATTCACATGAACACAAAAGCTTGCCTTCCATCAGTGTCTTACTGTTTTTAAAGCACACCTTCGTATCCCAGCATTCCATTCTTCACTCTATACTGCTTCTCTGAATATAACACTCTCCGTTAGCATCAATCAACCTCTCTAAGCCAGGTGTTTGTCCATCCACCCTTAATATGAAGAACTGATCACAGAGGAGATCGAAATGCATTTTTCTCCTTGAAAGTTCTTGAATCACATTGAGATCTCTTCTGTCTAAATGTTTTTTCTTGTGAAAGACTAAGTTATTGATGTATTAAAAAAAAAGTTGCCCGTGAGTGATATGCTACATCATCTAATGCTACTGGCTGCTAAATTATTTCATTGCATTTAGAGAGTCCAGACATTCATTCATATGTGCACTGTGTATGTGGACACATAAAAAATTCAGCCTGAGTAAACAAGTGCATTTCACCACCATGTGATTAAATTCTGAATTAAATTATCTGGGCTGTTGCCCTACTCATTGCATGGGTGGTCAGAGGTCACTCCAACTAGGTAATTAATGCTGTTTCCCCACCCCCATCCATTCATTCCTACTTCTTCTCCAAAAGCAATCCTTCTCAGTATGTTCTAAATATTATTTACTTTAAAAGAAATTGGCAAAATTTTATAATCTTTTTATCTACTATTCTCCTACAATTCAACTTGTTTTTTCTTGAGGATTGACCCCCTGCAAAGCTCACAAGTTTTTCTGTTCATTGTGTTTCCCTCGTTCACATCCACATCCATTCACATAGCCCTCTCAATTCTCTCTGTGTTTTTAGTCTTTAGTTCTTTTATTCAAAAGCATGGGAGCTGGCGTCCTCTTTGGATTCCTGTTTGTCTATGTATTTATTTCAAGATGAATAGAAATTAAATTACCAAAAAATGGTTTCTAAATAGATATTAGTATGCACAATTCACATATTCAATAGTGTAATATAAGCTCTACATAAATGACATGTTCAATTTATAACAGTATGGTAGTTTTCAATAAAGAATAAAAAACACGTTTAAAAACTGGAGTTCATTCATAATTTCTGCCCTAGACTTTCCTACAGTATATTTTATACCTCATTTTTAATTTACAATTATTTTCAGTAACTTAAACTTTGCTAGACTGTCACAGCATTTTATACAGACACAAATTCTCTACTGCACACTCAGTTTTATTTTTCCATCTTTTTTATTAGCAAAGACATTAACAATAAAATAGGTTCCCTTGCTCTGGCTGGTAATTTCTCCTGCACAGTAGTAATATATTATTCCCCTTTTTGTGACATCATAATCATCTATACAGAAGTACCATGTATCTTTGTGTAGAAGCTACTGTTTCCATTAAATTTAATTACCTCCCCCTGTGGTTTTAAATAGAAGTGGCTTCAAAATGAGGGCAGCTTCTATTAAATTTAATTACTTTCTCCTGCTGCTTGCATGGTAAAAGGGAGGCTGCTAAATGAGAGTGGCTTCTAAACTAAAGTATATGGTAGCTGTGTGACAGCAATAACAAAATTGTGTTTAAACCACCAGCAAGTCTGTTAGGTTTCCTGTTTCTCATATTTTAACTTTCTATACCTGAAAACCATTTAACATAAATAAGCATTAAGATAACTTTTTAAGTGACATTGCTTCCTGAGGAAAACAAAGGAAAATACACCATTTCTTTGCACAAATGCAGATTGGGCCACTGTGAGGTTCACATTGGGAACTTTCAGGGCTAGTGCTGTTTGTCACGTTCCTGTTCTAAGGACGATAAGCTCAGAAATTGTTTATATCTACTTAAATTTTTCCTTGATTCTAACCAAATGAATTTAAAGGATGCTTCGCTAAAAGTTGTTAAAAAGATAGCAAGGCTGGTTGAGTTTTGAGAAAATCAAAATAGTAATGTTAAGTGAAAAAAATCAGGCTACTTATAGGTCTTTGCATCCAAAGAAAATGGTTCTGTGCTTTGAAATATTGAGAAAATGTAATTCATTTTAAAAATAATTTTTAATCTTGTAAAATATAATAAAAGATGAAATTTTAAGTATATCTTTTCAAGTTAAATATTAATTAGGAAATGCTATTCAACTTAGCTAACTTCACACAGTGTTTATTTTCTACTCACAGACAGAATTTAGATGAACAATATTTTCATTCAATTGCACAATTTAGTATAAATATAAAACAAGACACCCCGTAAGCATTTTAAGTAACAAATTAAACATTTACATTTTTTACTGTGCACTGAGGCTTAACATTTATGCAGCTTCAAAACCAAAGTACAGCCTCAAGGGAAGTCTCTCCACTGACAAATTAATACCTTAGAGAACAGAGCTGAATGGTGGCAATGAACTCATTTGTTCCCCCAATAATGAAGAATGACTTTTTCTTTACCACATCTGTGACTGTTGCTATGGTGACCCAGACTTACCTCATTGCTTCTCGGAGAGCTCCTCGCTCACCAAGAGTCGTGTGCTTGATGTCATCAAAATTATTCTCCAGCTTCTCACAGCTCTGCAACACATTAAAACACAGAATTCATCTTCCACACCCCAGAAAAATTACAACTATGCAGTTATATTAATGTAATCAATTGTATTGATCATAGACTCATGAAAAATAGGCACAATGCTTTAATTGGGTAGGATTCATTAAAATCGACAATGAAATTCAACAGCCACGAACTCACGAGTCTTATGATGCAGCTGCAGGAGAAATCTTTTCATCATATTTTTTTTTCAAAATAGGTGTAAAAAAAATGAATGTCACACAAAACTAACCAAACTGCCTGGGATCAGGATAGCAATTAGCTTCCTAAAATTATCTACAATTAATTAAAGCCCATGTAAATTCAAAAGAGAAAAATCAGTAAATAAGTTCAAAATAACATAGGTAAGTGTAAATGATGATGATTCCTTTCAAAGGTAGGTAGTGCATACTGAAAATAAATCAGCCTAGTTGCTGTGATATCAAGTATCTGAGGTATACTGAATCAAGAACCCACACCACAGGTTATTAAAACTTAGTAACTGTTTCTACTAAGTAGTAAATACACAGTACTAGTGCACTGGTTCTTCTAAAAGTAAAATTCAGTTTTTGTTGAAATCATAATTTTAGTGGTATATTTTATACAAACAATTGTATATAACATAACAAGTTTTAGGAATGTAAACATATTAGCTGTTAGACTAAATGGGTATTTATTTTAATCTTTTCACACATTGGTGTTCTATAGACATTTAAGGCAACAAAAAGAAGTTTGGGGATTCTTTTTTTTGGTTTTGTTTGTTTTTGTCATTTATTTTCAGGTTTAGAAACAGAATAGTTAAATAATAATATTTAATTATTAATGTATCATTTCTATTCCCAAGTTATAAATAAACATGCTGGATTGCAGAAGACTGAAACTTAGATTATTGATTTCCACTGTACAAGAGTTAATTAATTTCCAACCCACTGGTATCCAATTTTTCATGCTCACCATTAGTTCTTCGGTTTCAGTAGATCAAATTAAGGAAAAGATCATTTTAATGAATAATCAAATTATTTTATAATGGAAATCTTGAAATTTTCCAAAATAACTTAAATTCTGAATTCTTTGAACTGATCTAAAATCTTTTGTTGGGCACATGCATGGGAAATCGTTTTATGATCTTGATTGGAATTTTTTTTCCATTTTTCTCACAAAGAAAAAAAATAGGTTTAATGATGCTGAGTATATCATTTTTTTTTCTAATATACAGTAAGGTGTTTTTTATGGCCCATTTACTTGAAATGTTCTTCAAAGTCAGGAAAGCTTCTTTTAGTATTAATCAGGAAGATCTGCTCTTGTGTACCTCATCCTTTAGTGAAACATGCCTGTGAAATGATACTTATATGCTTTAATACTGAAAATCATATCATATAGATAATCAATGAAGTATTATTTCCCTTAAATACCATCTGTCATTTGAAGTCATTTTCCCATAATTAAGTTTCAGTGCCTATAGAATCTATTTCTTAATTGTATTCTGATCGATTGATCAATTTTCCATGCTTGTGCCAGTACCACACATCTTAATTATATATTTACAGTATAATAAGTAAATTATTCCTACCAATTAAGATAGGACAATCACTAAGCAATGAGAGACAAAAGAATTACATAATATTTCATGAATAAAATTCAAATAGTATAACAAAAGTCGTTCTATGTCATTATTCAACAGAAAAATGAAAATCGAAGCCATAACTAAGCACGACTATGCATTTAGATATGTGTGAAATGAAAAAGATAGATCATACAGGGTTGTTGCTCAAGTTTAAAAAGCACCTCACTATCATAGACCTGTAAACTGTTATAGTCACTTTGGAAGATAAGGCCTGTAGCTTCAACAGTCACCCATTCGCTTCCTTAGCCCTGCTGTTTTACACCCGAGAATAAAGTATAATATATTCATCCAAAGTCCTGTGGGAAAATATTAATGCAAACATTGTTGCATATTCCCAAAAGCAAAAGCAAAAATGTTTTATATTAAGATTAAAATACATGGATGTAATACTTTCATACCCTAGGAAACTGAGTAGCACTGGGAATGAATGACTACAACTATATCAAGTAACATAGAAACACCTCAAATACCACAGATCCAAAGGTACTAAAAGATGCCCTCGTATCCTTTGATTTGCAAGTCCCAGGTAACAATCCATCAACAAAAGAAAGGCAGGAACACGGAAGAAGGACCTGAAGTGGAGGCCATGTGGGAAGCTGCATATGAGCTTACCCTCCAGGCTATATTAGCTACATTCCTCATACAGCTCAAACCCAGTTGCTTAGGCATGGTACCACCCACAGCAGGAAGGCCCTCTATGTCAATTACCCATTAAGAAAACGCACTATACTCGCCGGGCGGTGGTGGCGCACGCCTTTAATCCCAGCACTGGGGAGGCAGAGGCAGGTGGATCTCTGTGAGTTTGAGGCCAACCTGGTCTTCAAGAGCTAGTTCCAGGACAGGCTCCAAAGCTACAGAGAAACGCTGTCTCGAAAAAAACAAAACAAAACAAAACAAAAAAAAACCCCAAAAAAACCAAAAAAACAACAAAAAAACAAAAACAAAAAAAGAAAGAAAAAAGAAAATGCACTATAAACGTGCCCACAGGCGAAGCCAATGAGGGCAATTTCTCACATAAGGTGATTCCCTCTTCCGGGAGTGCCAAGTTGAAAATGCAATCTAATCTATCACTTACCCTGTTTGTATCAAGTTCAATGATTTTCCAGGCTATAATGAATAATCTAAAAATTGATACTTTCATTTGGAGGCACATTGAAAAGAATGAAATGTTTTTGAATAAGTTGAAAAAATAACTAAAATCTATGAAGAATCACATTTTTTAAAAAAAAAAATTAATGGGAAAACATCCCAGCACCATGAACTGGAAGTCTTTTCGCTAAGGTGGTACTATTCTATGGATTGAGCCAATAACCCCATCTATTAATAGCAAAATTCCACTTGATTTTTTTTTTCAGAATTCGAGAAACACTTCCCAAAGTTCACCTGATGCCAGAAGTTAGATATCAAAAACATGCATGGGAAACAGAATGCAGTTAGCAAGAATTAGACTTCCAAATCCAAAACTTTTTCCCATGAATACAGTTTGTGTAATTGTGGCATAAGCTTACAAATGTACATATTAAAGAACAGAACTGAGAGTGCAAATGGACAGTAACACTTATGGTCCATTCAATATTGAAAAGTGAACCAAGAAAATTCAACGTGAGTCAGGATGGATTTTGCAGAAAGGACACATAAGCATGAAGTAAGACTCATAACTCACACTCAATTCAAAACCAATTCAAAATTATCACAGACCTGGACAAGAGCTAACATTCAAAGGGAGATATTTTTCTGATTTTTAATTAATCTATAAAAACCAGAGTTTTCATAGATCCAAAGGGGAAAGTAACCCAAGAAATGGTATTTGATAAAAGAGTCATCTCTAGAATACATAAAAAACTCAACTCAATAAAACAAGTTCTGCCTCCCCTGTATTTTTAAATGAGCAAACACTTCTCAATAGATAGCTTTCCATAGAAAATATAAAATGGGCAATGAAAATGCAAAAGTGTCCACATAATTATTCTTCAGAGGAATCATGGATCACTAAACTCAGGGAGAAGGGTAATAATATCATTGAGCTACATTTTCACTCTGACACATGCTGGCCATGTGAATGTGGAGATTATGCCACATTCACAAACATTTGGTGCTGGAGTAGAATGATAGCAGATGAACCAGACAAGTCTATGTGAAACAAAACATGTTGCCATATGCAATATACATTCAGATTTTTACATCAGCACTATCAATAACTGACAGCAAGCAGAAACAACCCCAAAATCAGTAAAATGACCAATGGATGATCAGTGTGGTATTCCCATACCACAGACTATTGTTGTCTGTAATGAGTGAAGTCACATACATTGTCTGCTGTGGATGAGCCATGAAACATTATGCTAAGTGGAAAAAAAATTGTATATAAATGATAGCAATTTATAATTCCATTTATAAAATACCTAGTCTGGGTAAATCAATAGAAAGCAGATTAGTGGTTGCCAAGGGCTGTAGAAAGCATGAGGTGGGGTACTGCTAATGGGAATTTGATTTCTTGGAAATGAGAAGAAATGTCCTGGAATTTGTGGTAATTAGGATGCCACTTGTGAATAGACTACAAATTATGAAATTACACTTACAAGAGGTGAACTACATGATATGTGTGACTTATCTTAGCAAAACTGTTATTTTTAAAATAGGCAAGCTAATCTATAGCACTGAAGCTATCCAGCCCAAGAAGGGCTAATAGAGTCTTCTATGCACTGATCTGAAAGATCTAACTTCCTGAAAGATTCACTTAAGTTTCTATATGAAATTATAAAACAAAAATGTTTCAAGGAAGCTTGAAGGAAAGATTTGCTTATCTTGACTTAAGCATGATATAATATATACACATACCAAAATATCATGTTACTTCATTAATACACAAAATGTGTGTGGCTTGGGATATTACCTAAAAAAATTAGCTTGAATTTAAAAGACATTCCTTCAAATGAGTAAGTTCATAAGAGTTTTAATTCTGAATAAGAATCATAATTCAATCTTGTCCAAATGGACTTAAAATTCAGGAGTTTAAAATGATTCAAAATATCTGACAGCAAATATTTGCTACAACTTAGCGGGGCTGTGCTTTGGTTTTGTTTTTATAGTTTGGGTTGTTGCTTAGAGCTTTTTCAGGCGAAGGATCCATTCCTGGAACCGAATTTGAGTCTAATTAATGGTTGACTCTGTAGTAAATTAATTATACATATTTTACCTGTAGAAGGAATGTTTTCTTTAGTTTTTTGTTGTTTTGTTGTTCTTTTGTTTGGAGTTTTGTGTTGGTTTGTTTGGGAACAGTTTCCAACAATCCAGGTGGGCGTCAAAATTGTTACACAATTAAGAACTGTGAAGTTCTGATCTGCTTACATCTACCTTCTAAGTCTGGGATTAGAGAAGTGTTGTCCCACACCAAGAAGTGGTGAATACTCAATGACAACATTTATAGGGCTGGATATAAATTGAGCAATTGAATAATTTCATATATATACATATATATGAAATGTATATACGTATAAACATACCAAGTAATTTTATATTTATACTATAGCATAAAATTACATTTCTAAAAGTTTTACAAAAAGTAATCAGTTTTTAGAAGAATCTGATTCTACGGAGATTCAAGCGTCATTCTCATGGGAGTGAGAATTCAGTAGTGGAGACTAAATTTTCAACATTAAACAAATAGTTAGATAAATGACTTTAAATCTGAGAAATTATACATATTTATCACAAATGTTACTTACATGGAATTTTTTAAAAGCCAAGGCTTCTATGAAAACATATAACAGTTTTTAGGGAGAAGTTTTAAAATTAAATATTATGATTATGGAAAACAAGTGTCTTAGTCGGGGGTACTACTGCTATAGCAAAACACCATAACCAAAAGCAACTTGGGAACGAAAAGGTTTATTTTGGTCACAGTTCTTCTTAACAGTTCATCATCATTGGGTTCACCTTGCTATTTGGCTTCTCTGGGGTTGTGAACTATAGACTTAACGTCCTTTGTTTATGGCTAGAGACTACTAATGAGTGAGTACATACCATATTCATCTTTTTTGGGTCTGGGTTATCTCACTAAGGATAGTGTTTTTTATTTCCATCCATTTGCATGCAAAATTCAAGATGTCATTGTTTTTTACTGCTGAGTAGTATTCTAATATGTATATATTCCACACTTTCTTTATCCATTCTTCCATTGAGGAGCACCTAGGTTGTTTCCAGGTTCTGGCTATTACAAATAATGCTGCTATGAACATAGTTGAACAAATGCTTTTGTAGTATGATTGGGCATCTGTTGGGTATATTCCCAAGAGTGGTATTGCTGGATCCTGAGGTAGGTTGATTCCCAATTCTATAGATCACAACCCTAGAGAAGCCAAATATCAAGGTGAACCCAAAGAAAAACATATATAGATCCTCCTGGAAATTGGAAGCAAACAAGATAGCCAGGCAAAAGTTGGTAGCAGACGGGGGTGGAGTGGGGGTGTGGGAAGGGGAGAGGGGGAAAGAGAAGGAAGAAGGGAAGGACTGGGGAGAGCTTGGAGGAGTGGGAAGGTGGAGATGGAGGAAGGGCAGATATTGGAGCAGGAAAGAAGATATCTACATTAAGGGAGCCATTTTAGGGTGGGCAAGACATTTGGCTCTAGAGGGGATTCCAGGTGTCCACGGGGATGTCCCCAGCTAGGTCCTTGGGCAGCAGAGGAGAGGGTGCCTGAACTGGCCTTGTCCCATAGTCACACTGATGAGTATCTTGAATATCACCATAGAAATTCCGTTCGATGGGTGGAGATAGAGAAAAAGAACCACAGCCACATCAGAGCAATGGACTGAGCTCCCAAGGTCCAGTTGAAGAGCAGAAGGAGGGAGAAGATGAGCAAGGAAGTCAGGACCGCGAGGGGCTGGTCCACCTACTGAGACAGTGTGCCTGATTTAATGGGAGCTCACCAAATCCAGCTGGACTGGGACTTAAGGAGCATGTGATCAAACCCGACTCTCTAAATGTGGCTGCCAATGGGGACTGACTGAGAAGCCATTGATAACAGCACTAGGACCTGTCTCTTCTGCATGTGTTGGCTTTTGGGGACCCTAGTTTACTTGGATGCACACCTTCCTAGGCCGGGATGGAGGGGGAAGGGCCTTGGACTTCCCACAGGGCAGGGTACCCTGCCCTCTCTTAAGGATGGAGGGGAAGGGAAGAGGATTAGTGGGAGAGTGGGAGAGGAATGGGAGAAAGGGAGGAAGGGTCAATTTTGGAATGGAAAAATAAAAAATAATTTAAAGAAGCAACTACAAAAAAACACAGTTCATCATCAAAAGCAGTGAGGGCAGCAACTCAAGTGGGCAGGAACCTGGAGGCAGGAGCTTATGCAGAGGCCATGGATGGGGTGCTGGCGACAGGCTTGCTCCCCATTGCTTGCTCAGCCTGCTTTCTTATAGAACTCAGGAGAACCAGCCCAGGAATGGCTCCACACACAATGGGCTGGGCTACTCCATCAATCGCTAACTTAAAACATGCTCTATGCCAGAATATTATAGAGGCATTTTCTCAACTGAGGTTCCCTCCTTTCAGATAAATCGAGGTTGTGTGTCAAGTTGACATAAAACTAGTCAGCAACCATCTAAGCTTTCTCCATTGCCTACACCACTGTTTACCACGGCTGTGTCTAGTCTGGTTACAAAGTATTGCTGCCCTTTCCTTAGGATGAAAATAAGAGAGCTGGAGAGATTGTGTAGAGTGTATCATTGGTTACACTTCCAGAGAATTCAGAAAAATGTGAAGGAAGCACCATAAATGATTATGTTGATAACTAGAATTCCCCTTAAATGTCCATAGTATTCCACTGATTTTAGGTGTGATTATTTATTTGGCTAATTTCTATTTTTTTTGCTTTTGTTCTAATATCTCTATAAAAACAGGGAAGGAATTGATGTATGTAAATGAATTAAAGGATTAAAAAGTCTTAAGAAATAAATAAAAAGGGTCACTGTTATTATTCATTCAAACAAATTTGCTATTTAACTCAAATTACTACTTTCATCTAAAATCCATTCAAAGTGTGTAACCACTATCATCAGAGGTGGCATCAAGATTGAAAATTCATGGTGTCTAATTCTAAATCTATATTTTTGTTGCCTAATTCAAAAATTAATGGAAAGGACTGTTCATGTCCTCTTTGGTTATGTTATGTTTAACATTCTTTTCTTTGGAATTAGATTGATACAGCTAATTATTTAGGTGAATCACCTAAATCTGAGGTCTTATTTTCTTTTCAAACTTTAAATAACTGACTCTTGCTATGAAACCTCCTCTTATTAAATAAATGCCTTCTTGGAGACACTTCTCAAACAGACATGGAAACAAATACTTCTGTTTAATTGCCATGAATCCTTTTTTCAAAAATTTTCATGAATGTATATCCCTTTGTGACATCTATTTGTCTGTAATTTAACAAAAGTCAATATGTGTGTCTCATGGTGCTTTTGTTCAATTGATTATTTTTTTGGTAAGCAAGTGTTGGAGATGCAAACATTTTCTAATGGGAATTAGCAAAATTACTCAGCGCCCTACCTGAAGCTCTTTATTATTTAAACAATCATCTTCCATTTACCTATTGTCTTTAAAATCGGCGGTGCTGCAGGAAACATGTGTTTTAATTTTTAATAGCTTTGGCAAGGCATGGTAATTGCAGTACTGTAATTAAGAGAGGATTTTGAAGATTGTAGTTTAGCCATTTAAAGTTACTCCCTACACCTGAGCAATAATGCCAGAAACAAAATACCATAAAGAAGAGGAAAGATTGGAAGCTGCCTGTCACTGCATTATACACACTGGCTTGGACTCCAGAAGCAGTAGGAGGACCACATCAAGTAACCATGTTTGAAGTGTCTTGGGGAACACTGTATAATAATATCAAATAAGCAAAAATTAATGCTTAATTTTCATTGCTTCTCATAATTTATGTTCTTTTTGAAATTCAAGTCACTAAGATCACTATTTGAAATCAGTTTATGTTAATATCCACAGACAACTTAAGAAACAACAACAACAGAATCCTTGAGGAAAATTTACTGTTTGAGATATATAGGTTTAAAATTATACAGATGGTTGCTACCATAAAAATAATAGAATGTGTATTTGTCTCAAATTTTGACACAATGTCATGGATTGAGACCATGGCGAAAAAAGTGTAGTAGGGATGGGATAATCCATTAGTAGGTAGAGTACCCGCCAAAGTACACAGCTTTGAATTGCATCCCTAGCACTGGAGTAAAGAAGCTGGGAACCATAGCACATGCCCGTATTCCTAGCCTTCAGAAGATGGAGACAGGAGGATCCCTGAAGCTTACTGGCTACTCAGCCTAGCTGAACCTATGAGCTCCAGGTTCAATGAGAGACCCTGGCTAAAGAAAAGCTACAAAGGGATGGAGGAAGAAATTGACACAGAACTCCAGCATCTTTCACATACAGACTCTGCTGCACACACATGCAAACATGAACACATACATATACCACACCCAAAAGAATAATCAAACTTTTATCCCCTTTTCTCTCCTCCCTTCCTCCCTTGCTTTCTTCCAGATGTTACCAGTTTCCCAATAATCTTCCAAACCTTCATCCTCTTTGTCATCTCAGTAAACTTAAAATTTTATCTTGTGTCCACCATAGTAGGGGGTACAGCTTATAAAAGAAGACACAAAATAATAGAATTGTAATTATTTTCAGATTCATCCTGAATACATAGTCTTCTTGACTGTTTATTTTTCCCACTGAGACAGGAGATGAAAATATTTCTTGGATACAAAGATTTTTAAAAAGGACAGAGGAACAAAAGACCTGGAAGTAAACTCCCTTAAATATTCTATGGCTCCAGAAACCATTAGGCCATCCTTCTGTTAGCTGAAAGAGTACATTCCAGAGCCTCTGAAGACAATTCAGTATTTTGATGAAGACAGTCTTCAATTTTTAGTATGGACTTTATCTGGAGAGGGCTCAGAACTGCATCTTCTATCATGAGATAAAATGGGAGCCTCACTTAGTATTAGGTTGACTCACAGAAAAAGAAAGAATGTTCCATGTTACCTACTTCTAAGCATGATTGAGGTTTATTACACTCAACGAAACATAGAGAAAATAAGTAAGACTATAGGTATTTCAATAATGTACCTTAGCCAAAATATTTCCATATCCAGAAATAAAAAACAAATCCAAGGTTATTATGTTTCATGAATATAAAAGAGAATCAAAGTCCACAGGGCTTGAATTCTATTTCTAGCAGTATTAGGCTCTCACCATATGTAACACACAGCTCAAGCAACCAACACCTTCATCTGCTTATCTTCTGCATAAATTTCGGCATCAAAATTCCAGTTGGTCAGAGGCACATAGGTTCCCTGTCACATTCTCCATCATTATCATCTCCCTGACATCAAGGATTAATTACTACATAAAAACTGAGCCAATAGCCTCCTACCAAAGAGAATCCTCAGCTCTGCTCACATGGGTATAGAGCAAAGAAAAATTAAAAGCTTATTTGTAAATGGCAAATATCTTTAAAGAAACTGTCTGTTATGTTAATGCAGGGTAATTTCAGAAAGCAATGTCAATCAAGCACAAGACAGATTATAGGAAGCTGACTATGCAGATTAAGAAAGTTCCTGGAACCTCTGGAAAACACCAAAATAAAGAAGAACAAACAATAGTTTGCTAGGAATGTCAAGCAGGGCACTTCTGTCTGTGTGTGCTATATACCTAACAGTGTGGAGAAACAAGGAATTCAACATACACATGTTTAGGCCAAATTAATATCCACAAATATTTTGCACGCAACAGTCTTTATTTGGGTCTGTAACACCACTGTGACAAATATAATGAGCAATTAAATTCCCAAGTGTTCAGATTTTGGCAGCAATTAAAGGAGAAACAGGAAACTAAGCATCAAAACCCTGTTTCTGTGGCTTCTTGCCAAATGAATCCCCACGGGTTGAAGGAAGGTCTAGAGTTTCAAGTGGGGTAGATTTTATGGCATTTTATAATTCATCTGTGTTAAGGACTAAATAAAATATAATAAAACTAATATGTAGAATACCAGTATTGACACTAGAGAAAATAATAGTCACAATGTCCTAGCACTGAGAAATTTAAATAGGATTACTAAATAAGTAACCCTTGTCTGATCTGTGCCAAAAAATAAAATCAAGTCAAGTACATCTACTTGTCTACTCATTCATTCACATTCTGGTTGGAGGTGGAGTGAAGCAAAGCAAGGAAAGCTAGGTGCTCGTATTGAAAAAAAAAACTGCTATTTTTATTAAGACTTAATTTTCATGGGTCTGTATGTTTAATTGGATAATCAAAATATCAAAAAAGTCAGAGCTAAAATTTATATATATTCTGACTAATCTAAATTTAATAAATTAAGAAAGTAATTTTAATAAATGAAAGGTCATAGGCAGTTAATGGAATAGCCAAAAGAACTCAGGTCCCAGATGACTAAGAAATTAAAAACAAAAGGTTCAATGGCCTTCAGCTGAGGAAAAAAAACTAGTATCAGCAAATGTACCAGGTAGAGAGCAATAAACATAAATATGAAAGATTTTGACTTGTTCCAATATTAGAGAGAAAAGAGACAACAGGTAAATTAATCATGTGCCTTTTCATTGATTAACAGTTTTTCACATCAAGACCAAAGGCAGAAATAAACTAAGCCAAAACTGGCTCTAGTCTTGCCTACTGGAGACAATCCTAGACTAATTACTGAAATTAGCTTCCTAGGGTCTCTTCATTATTATGGGACACACAATATATGGTGAGCCAGGCGTGATGCTTACTTTTATAATTCCCAAATAGAGAAGCTAAGGAAGGAGGATCATGAGTTCCAGGCCAGCTATAGCAAGCTCACAAGCATGGCTTACATAACAAGTTCTAGGTCAAACTGGGCTGTAGAGTGAGACTCTATGCCATATAAACCAAGAAAGGAATTAAAGTGTAAGTGGGGGAAGAAAGGAGAGAATGGAGTAAAAGCTAAGGGGAAGGGGTAAAGAAAGAATAAGGGAAAGAGAAAGTAACAAGAGAAATAAAGTAGAAGAAATGAGAGGAAGGGGGAGAAAGAAAACAGCAGAAGGGCACCTTGGCTCCTAGGCCAGAAATGATCAGCAGGATTCACTAATCAATCATGTGTTATTTCAGTGTTTTTACTGAAGCAGTCACTGAAGTAAACCAATTCAGTTTGATAAGATAAATGGTGGAAAGTAAGGACCTCCACATCCAGTGGAAGAAGAAGAATCAGTTGCCAAGGAAAGGAATACATCCTGATAATTCCAGTTACCGCAGGAAGCTGGAGGCCTGCAACACACTATGTACGAAAGGGACCTTAAGGAAATCATCACAAATTATGCAAACAATCCTGTAGAGGCAATGTCAGGTTGTTCGGTGTAAAATATGAAGACAGCTTAAGTGAAATGACTCCCTTCAAGCTTTCCCATTGCGATAGTAAGGTATTTTAAGGTGGCGAATATAATGGATTGTGTTATGGGGGAAACCCAGGGGAAAAAATACAAGTAGATACAATTGTAGTGGAATCAGAATTTCCAAGGACGATGTTCCTCTCTAGAATGAGTTGGTTATGTGAAAGTGCTCATCCTAAAGAATGTTCTGTTCTAATTGTTCCACTCAACTGAAGGCCTTGAAGGGAGCCTCGCTGAAATTCTACACCACGCTCTAAGAAATAATTATTCAATTCGGATTTCTTAAAATTCCACACAAGCATCCTGATAGTAAGATACAATTTCCAGTTCTCATCAAGAGATTCATATTTCAATAGATAATTGCTTTTCCCTTCACTGTGTCTTAACTAGCTAGTCTAATACCTTTCAGGGGACATTAAGATGTAATCATATTTAGCTAATGTCATTTCACTAATGGTGGCCAACTTACAAGCAGGCCCTCTCTCGGAGAATCTTGTGAGTCACAGTGAAATGCAATAAGATTGTAGACTAGGAAAGATCTGTGCTTCACAGATGGGGGATCTGTTCCTGAGTTCCAATTTTGTAACTAAACTGCTTCTGAATTCTCACGAAGATGAATGTCCCCTCCACGGGCACATAGTCCCTCATCAAATGAGGAAAGTGATCAAAGCAGTGATGTTTACACTGAAGCTGTCATTGTTAGGGTTAAGTGACTCATGTATGCGGACATATGTACTGAGTAAGAAAGCACTGTTCGATAATATATGCTATATATCAATTAACATATGATATATAATATATTCATATATGTGTGTATATGCATTATATATATTTGAAGCAGGGTTTTATGTAGACCAAGCTGGCCTCAAAATCATTGTAGCTGAAAATGATTTTGAATCCCTGATCTTGCTTCTGCTCACAAGTGCGAGGATTACAGATGTGCACCAAAGTGCCCTTTTAGGGAAATGCTATAGATTAAACCCAGAGCTTCCTGTAAGAGGAAGCATTCTACCAACTTAGCTTGCCCTTAATATTCCACATGTTTTCAAAAGAATGAAATGAGTCTCTCCTTCATAGTATGTGCATGTATAAATGTTTGTGTTCATGCGTGTGGTGAAAGTTTACAGGCCAACATCTCATGTTGTAAGATGTGCTTATAGCTCAACAGAAAGACAAAGACACTGTGATGCCAAAGGAGTGGATCCTGTCTCTAAACATAGCTATGTAAAGGCCCGACTTTACAATTTCAGACATCAATAGCACTGGACTGCATTAGGAAAATGAATGAGATTTCACACAGCTCTAACAGACCCTCTGTTTAAGTGAATGGGGCAGGGCAAGGTGGGGGATGGGAGGATTGGGAGGGAGTGGGAACTGGTGTTGGTACAAAAAATAAAGAGTATATTGAAAAGTAATTTTTAATAATAAATATGAAAAAGGGACCAGCTCAATTGAAAGAAAAGAAAAACCAAATTCTAAGTATGTGAAATATTCCCAAATAACAAGTCTACTGTACAGTTATGAATTTATTTCTATAAAACTGTGTTCTTAATCAAGAATATAATAAATTATTTTCTTTACACCAAGAATATAAAGAATAAATTAATTTATTTGTTTGAAAACAAAATTGGCTCTTTTCAAACAGGTTTTTACATAGTCAGGCAGGCCAAAAACTCATTGTGGAGCCAAGGATGGCCTTGAGTCATTGACTTTGTCTCCCCAGTGCTGAGGTTGTAAGCATGTAACACCCACCAAACCAAATAAGTAAATTAGCTTTGTTAGTATTAATAAATTTAGTACCTTTAGTGTTTCATATACTTGTTGACATTTTATCATGTATGATTGATACCATCTTTGCGCAAAGATGACCACCAAGGATTTGATCTACTTGCATTGAGCTGTGTCTTCTGAAAGTTAAAAAAAAAACTCACCCTCTCTGAGGTGTAGATGGGTTGGGGAGAAGAGGGGGGAGAGGGAGGACAGAAGGGAAGGGAACTGGGATTGGTTATGTAAAATAAGATTGTTTTAAAAATAAGTAAATAAACAAATCAGGAATAAAAATATTGGTAGTTTCTAATTTACAGAGAATGCTACCATTACATTAATTATTAGCATATAAAAAAGCTATAGACACATTATCACACTTAGAAGCTTAACCTAAAGGGAAGATGTGTGAAGTCGTCTTGATGCTTTAAACTTAAAGCAGGCCCCTGTTCTTGTAAGGTTTTGAAGTGAGGCAGTTGACAATTCTCACTTGAATTCACGGTGTCTATGCAGAGAAACAAAGCTCTAGAATTGGGGCCAAGATAGGACAAAGACAAACAAAACCTTTGTTACCACTCTGAGGCTTTTTTTCATCCCACAGGTAATTTAATGAGGTTAATGTTTTCATACATGGTATTTGTTTTTAGTATTGCTATTCACTTAAGAATGTTAAACAAATGTCTCATTTACTGAATCTAAAGTGTGTGTTCATACATTTATTAATGACATGGAAACATTAGTTTTGGTTTTCAACAATTAATTTTTAATGTCTCTTTAAATTAGCCCAAATCTATATAACTACACTGGCTTGTACAGCTATGTAATCCTATGCAACACCACGCACAGCAGTTAAGACACAAAGCTAGACACCAGGCAAACTCACAGCCATGAACATAATGACTTCTTTAGCACTGAAAAGCACCATTTATTTCATTTTTATATAAAGAACTAATGATGGATGTCTATCATTCAAAGCTATCTTGGTCTGCTGTTTGGAAAAAAATCCCTATGGATCACACCAAAGAGAATAAATTCAAAGAGAAAGGAGTAATTTAGTAAGTTCGGTTGGAAAGTTTAAAAGCTTTAATGTACCATGAATTTTAAATGTACATGACAAACAAGCATGCAATCTAACTAAACGTAAGTCTCTATCAGCAGTAGCTAAATTGATAGCTGATTTTTGTTTATTAAAAAGTAACATTTTCCTATTCACAGTTATGGAATTCTTGGTATTAGATAGATAATCATACAAAAAGCCCTAAAATAGAAAGCCTCATCATTATCTTTAAAGGCACATGCATTTTAAGTATGTGGGAAAAAGATTAATAGAACCATTGAAGTCCTTGTGTTAAGTTAAAATTCAGAAAAGCAGTCATTTTTAAGTCATGAAAGAGAAAGTCTTCTAATATTCTTTTGGTTTGGGAGGAATAAAGGCTTTTACTTGACAGCTACATGAGTTCATATCAAAAAGAGAATTTGGCAGGGGTTTCTGAATCTATAACAATTGTCTATTAGTCTGTTTTTAATAATTTTTCTTTGGCATGTAATCCTCTTTAATTAGATTCTACTCTCTGTTGTTTCAAGATTCCATAAACTGGTGTCTTATATACCAGCTGCTGAAGCAGGAGTTACTGTCTAAACGATATTCACAATGAGTATTTAGAAGGTTTACAATTATACCCTTGCTAATAAATTGTGCCATTTTCCCCAACAATTTTAAGTGCTAATCTTCAGAAGGCATTTTAAAATTAGCTAAAATTCTGTCAAGAGATTTACAAAAATTGTTAGCATGAAGATAATTATGTCACAGCCCTTGGACTCCAGCTCTGATTGTGTGCATAAATCAGAAAATGTCAGCTGTGTTTTCCCTTAATAACTGCCCCTGCAGCAATATATTATAGTCTAAACTCTTATTATAATTTTTGTTCCTCTTTCCAAAATACCAGACAGTTATTTCAAAAGTTTGGAACTGATTAAATAATTCATATTTCCCAGAATAGTAACTGATTATCAGTTCTGAAATTGTAAGTATCAGCACTAAATACGTCAATATGGAAGGGATAAATACATTTTCCATTAACTCTGTATACTACAGAGCAAAACAATTCAATGCCACAATGACTTTAAAATGTTAATTGGGCATAAACACTAGCATATATAGCAGTATGCAAACAGAAGTAAAAATTGGAATAAAATTCAAAATATTCATAATTTTATTTTAATGACAGAAACATAGAAGCAAAGCTTCCTGACGCATTATCAAATAACTTAGCTATTAATGTATACTACTCTACCTTATAGAATAAATAAGATCTTTCATCTCAGAAGAATTGAAATAAAAATCTCTTTCCTCTTTTTATCCTAATAAACATAAATTACATTTTCTTTTGTTCAGACAAAATAAAGAAGAGGCAGAATTTTGATTTAAGTTTAATAAATGTTAAAAATAAACTTAGTAATCCATATACTCCATTTGCTAGTCTAGGAAGTATTTGGTTTGTGAATTTGTCTTAGACTAGATCATTTCAGAATTAACAGAGATAGCTATAATCTTCTGAAAATCATGACTCTGGAGGCAATGGTCATAAACTGGGGCTTGGGGTTATGAGCATTGTAAGACAAAGGAAAGCAAGTAACCAGTGCATTTTTTTTAAGGAACTGTTTCATTAAAGATGCTCTGGGGAAAAGAAGTTTTTTGAAATGTACTGTCACAACAATAATCTTTTTCTATATTACAGGATGTTCTGTCCATTCAATGAAATCTCAGAATGGAAAAATTTGTGTGCATTAAAAAAGAGGAAACTAATGGCCACGGTGTTGCTACTCAAGGCAACACTGTAGTCTCCACAGTGACATCAAATGTCAGGACCAAAGCTACCACAGATGTTTAAGTTAGTGCATTTAACACAGGCTCAGAAATTCATATTTGGGAAAACAGATTTCTTTTTTTTTTGTTCCACCTCCATAGAAGAAAACAGATTTCTAAGTAGCCTAGAAATCCAACCTTATTCCTTTTTGGTCAAAGTGATAAAATATAACTTTGTCTGACCAAAATCTATCAAATTCTTTCCACCATCATTTTTTGACAGCTTTGGTAATCAGTAACTCATAAAACATCCCTTGTTATCACAGTACAATTTTAAATATATCCAGAAGTGCTGAGTACTGAGGATCACCAGACTGTAAATTTCTTGTAAGCAACTTGTTTACCTCTGCTCTGAGCAGCCTGCAGAGCACCAGACCCTGATGGCAGGCTGGTGGGGCTGGAGCTGAAAGATCCGGAGAGCTGGGGTGTGGCAGGAGCCCTATATAAGAGGCCCCTGAGCACAATAAAGTTGGCATTCTTGGCATTCTTTTTTTTTCACTTTACCTAGAACCCTTTATTAATGAAAACAATACAAAAATCATCAAATTAAATATAGAGATAGTACAGAATTCTTCTAAGCCATTACATATGTCAAAGTCCCACAAGTGATTTGGAGCTGTGTCTCTGCTTTAATTGGGAGATAGTCATAGAAGCAAAACACATGCAAAGTTACTTGAGAAGTGAGGATGATGACCATCTCCTGTGCAGAATGGTGACTAAATTTATCGTCCATATTTGTTTCAGTTATATCATTGGTGATAAAATACAATATGAAACAAAACCAAACAAGACAACAAGAAAGAAATAAAAAGTGTGCTCTTTTGAAGATGGTTCCTTTCTGCCAGGAGACTTCACTGTTGGGATTTTTCATTATCCGAGTCAAAGATCAAGACAGGACAACCAATGTCCCAAATTCTTTTCCCTTTGTTAAAAAGTAGCATTCTTGGCATTCTTATCTCAAAAATGTCCCTGTGGCCCCATCTGTCTGTCTGTCTTTGTCTGTGTGTGGGTATGATTTTAAATTTTCAGCCTAGTTCCTACTCGTGCGTAGTGTGTAGAACTCAGAACAGAACCGGTGTAGTTTTACACTGAAAGACAGCAGATATGGCTCCGTGGATTAAGGTGCTTCCTGCCAAGCCTGGCAACCTGAGTTCAATCTTCAAGAAAAAAAATGGTAGAAGGAGTGAACCAGAGAAAAGCCTCCTGCAATTTGTTCTCATGGTGCTCTCGAAAATATGTACATGCAAACACACACACACACAAACACACACACACACACACAGAGAGAGAGAGAGAGAGAGAGAGAGAGAGACATAGCACAATCACAGACATGTGCATATAAACATAGATAATAGATAAGGATGGATGGATGAATGGTAGATGGACAGACGGAAGGATGAATGGATAGATGTGTAGATAGGTGTTAGACATAAATAGAGAGACAGACAGATAGGTAGGTGGATGATATATAGATGATAGATATATGATAGATAACTAAAAATTCTTTATATGTCATTGAATTCATGTGTGTAGCTGCCTTTCAATGAGATCTATCACTCAAAAACTTTCAGTAACATTTTTCAGTTAACATGAATATAAGATCAGTAAATGTACTTTTAAAATTGAGACAATGCTTAAAATTCCCTAATACATTAAAGAAACTTATTAATAATAGAAATGCAATTTTCTGTAGCATTTTGTTATTACAGATAGTGCTGTAACATATACCTGTATGATAGTGACTGTTGTTATGTGAGATAAATTCTCTTTTTTCCTTTTAATGTGTATTACTACATGATTTATTTTCAAAAAAAGAAAACATTTTAAACCCCTGTGATGAAGCTGAGGATCTTTTTGTTTATTGGTAATTTTTTATATCCTTTGTGATATTTTTTTATCATTCATGTTAGAAATATCTCTCCAGTCATTTTCCCTTGGCTTATTTACAATAACATTTCCAGTGCTCTTCATACTTTATTTGTAAAGGATATTGAGAACATAAAATAGCATTAAAATTAGTATCTATTAGAGTGAGCCAAAGTGCACATTAGAGAAACATTTATAGCATTAAAATACTTATTTAGGACACAGAAACAAGGCATTAAGAATTATTTTTATTTTAAAATATATAGGGATAAACAGAAATTACAACTCATAGTTGGGCACTGAAATGCTAGAAAATGTTTGAAGCCTAAGGATATACTATTTGAGGACTTGTATATATGACCCTGTTGTGAAACATAAGAAATATTCAAGAAAAAATGATTTATTCATGTCTTAATCATGAAATACAATACACTGAAAGTGATATTGTAGCAAATGGTGTGAATCACAGTTATCCGTGTGTTTCAGGTGATAGAAACACTCTTCCTCATTTCTTTTTTCTGTTGATACAATGTGACCCCTTTATAATAGATGACATGCCAATTTCCCAAACATTTAATGTTAAATTAATCAATTAAAAATGTAATCATGTCTTCATACTTTATTACTATTGTTAGTACTTTAGCAGATTTGGCAGTGTGGTACTTGAGGAGATTCATCCTTCTTTTGTAATCTATTTTTTCATACAATATATTTTGATGATGTAGTTTTCCCTTCCCCAATTCTTCCCAGATCCTCCTCCCTACCTGACTACATAGCTAACTTGATGATCCCCAACCCCCAACAAAAGCATACACACAAAAAATCACAATCAAAACAACAAAAATGAATAAGACAAAACAAAGAGTATTTTGCATGCTGCCAGAGGATAAAAGAAATCATTAATATCTCACAGCTGTAAGTCCTGAGACCTGAAATAGACACCTGCCTGCAAGACATACTGGTAAAATAGTAGCAAAATGTTAAGGCAGTAACCAATCCCTTTCTGATTGGATTTAAGGTCTATTCCATGAGATGAAACCCATATGTGGCACTGCTAAAGTAGCTAGGAATCTGACTAGTAGGCACTGGCAGAAAGTCTACTACTATTATTCTGCTAAAGAAAAATAGCAATAAAATGACTCCTACTGACATTGACTCCCAATGATATACCCATAGATCAATCAATTGCTCATCCTTTATCAGAGAAGCTTCTTTCTTGCAAAAGAAAGTGATTAACACAGAAACACACAACTGTACAATGTTCATAGAGTGAAAGTCTTTGGAAGTCTCAGCCTTAAATGAGATGTCTTTATCAAAGAACTACTCTCGAGGCTTAGGGAAGAAGAGTCAGAAGGACTGTAAGAGCCAGGGATGTGGGCAACCCCAAGTAAAGAATGCCTTCTAAACACAACAGAAGTGATGCACATAAGAGCTTAGAGACTGGGAAAACATGGACAAGTGCTTCAAAGGCTCAGCCTTACCAGTTCCCAAAACTGAGAAGGGAACGTGAACACAAAGTCCTATCCCTAAACCAATAAGCTATAATAACTGATACCTGTGAACTATTACTTGGTAATATCAACCTCACTCCAGGTTAGGCGTTACATCTAGTAGTAATTGGCCAACACCTGTTCTTAATTCAACATATATGTCACTTTCTAAAATGCCACCAAACCTGTGAAAGACAGGAAGACTGGATGTGCACAGCACATAGGCCAGGACTCGTTGTGCATTCTAGGAGCTAAGCACAGCTTAATTTTCAAATTACACTTTGGCTCTACAACTGTGTCTCTTTTTTGATATTTTCATTTTCCTGGTAAGAAAGGTTATTTTCTGCAAATTTTTTTAAAATTCAAGTTATTGTATCTTTAGAAGAATTTCCATGGAAATAATAGGAAATCTTGATATTTTATAGTCAAATGCTCTCTCTCTCTCTCTGATGTATAGCCCCTCAATTTTCTATTCTAAGTTCATTTCAACAAATATTGGCACCAATATTCCTATCCACAAAGGAATATCAGTTAATTTTTAGAGGTTAAAAATTTAAATTAAGTAAATTAGTAAAAATTATCACTCATCCTTATAAACATATTTGCAAATCTGGCACAATTAGTCTTACAAGTTGGAATAATATTCATTTTTAAACTATAAGGAAAAGGTATATTTATGGGACATGATCAAAATGCTGACATGAAGTTGAAATTTGAAAATTAAATGAAGAGAGTTGATTATGTAAATTGCAATATAGATCATTTACATGTGATGAAAATTACGGTATCATTTCTAAATGTAAGGGCATTATCAGTCATCATTATTCTTGGAACTGGTCTTTTTATGAGATCATCATAGCAAAAAAAAATAAGTAGAACATTGACCAAGAGACTAGTGACACATCCATCCCCATGAGAAACCATCAGTGGCTTGACTCATCACTAAAACCCTACACAGTTTGGATCAGCTGCCCTTGCTCTGCCCTGGGTCTGAGTGTCCCTTCTTAGTGATTATTTTAATGCACTTTGTAAGTGCTGAGTTCTAACGTTTGTGCTTCTCACCTAGTAGGCCAGTGCAGCCTCCAGTGGTGCTGCGAAGACTGAGAAGCAGAATCATTGTTGATAAAGCAAACGTGAACCATGAGCATCTAACTCAAACAAGCGTCCTACACCTGCCCACATCCCTGCAGCAGCATTCTCCCACTATGTGGAAGAAATGGTAGAGCAAGAACAATGAACACAGGCAGTTGTTCTAGAGCATAAGAAAATCCCACACTTCACTAGAATATCACAGTAAACGACCGTGATGCCAATCTGACATGCTAGAATTGATAATTGCCCACTTTTAAAAATAGCTGTATTAGCCTCAAATGGACCTACATTTCAGAAGGAGTTGTCCCTTGTATTGTACACAGTATTTCCCCAGGACTTTAAACAATGCCTGACCCACAATAGGTGTTCAATGAATGAAAAAACCATATTAGACATAAGTTACAAAATTTTATGAATATTAAACTTAAACAAAGAAAAGACTTCACAGACATTTCTTTTTTTAAATATTTATTTATTTATTATGTATACAATATTCTGTCTGTGTGTATGCCTGCAGGCCAGAAGAGGGCACCATACCCCATTACAGATGTTTGTGAGCCACCATGTGGTTGCTGGGAATTGAACTCAGGACCTTTGGAAGAACAGGCAATGTTCTTAACCTCTGAGCCATCTCTCCAGCCCCCCTTCACAGACATTTCTTTGCAGACTAAAGGGAAAGATAGTCTCTAATACTCAGTAAGTCCTTTTTACCATTAATGGGATTTCATCTGAAATTTGATAAGTTAATATAGTTAATATATTTCTTAGAATGTGACTGGTTTCAGTTGGGAAAATGGTAAACATACCATAATGTTTTATGGCCATTAATTTATATTTTAGTTGAAAATAATAAACATTTCAGCTTGGAAACTGAATAACTATCTACTCATCCTCTTAAATGTGTCTAAATGTTGGCTGCAATCATTCAAAGATTAGAAAGTCGTTTATAATTAAATTAACAATGCATGTTATGTTTCAAAGACAAATATGCCTTGGGAGCTTAATTTCTGAGTGGCAGTTTTGAAGGAAGAGCAAATGATCGTACAATCCTAAATTATATCTGTCCACACAAACAAATTCACTTACTTTCATTCAGGTTTATTACTATATACTTGAATAATCCAAATATTTGAATGTATGTAAGAATTGATATTGAATGATGATTTCCTACTATGAGCACATGTACTCTCCTACTGACATTACCGCCTTACAGATATCATAGTTACCATGCTAGTGGTTATCATCATCATGATTAGTTTTTATGTCAATCGGGTTCTTAAAGAGCTCAAGCTTTGTGCTTCAGACTGCTGAAAACTGGGAAATGGAAGGAGCTTTAAGAAAGCCATTGATATCTAAATTATATTGACACTCCTGCCCATGGATGGAATTATGAAAAAAAATAGATTTTATTAATAGACTTTTCAAAACAAAAATTCATAGCCTCTCAAGGAATTAAAATCTTCATTCTCGATTATAGTTTAGTTCTAGTGTAAGCCCTTGTGCTCCCAGCCTCTTGTTCTGCTCTCCATGGAGATGTTCAATAAACATTTGTTAAGTTGCACCTCTCATTCTGTACTTGGTGAAGATGGAAAAAAGCTAGTCATCTTTCTCTTGTAAGAACCCTTCTTCGTTAAAAACTGTTATTAATTCCCCCACTCTACTAGTTGCAAGCCCGACAAATCTAATTCTTCAGGCTCGCTTTATCAATCTGATTTGTTTTAAGTCTCAATTTATATATGGACCTGTCTCAGGAACCCTCTTCACATTTTCAGAGCCTCTCTTAAGAGAGATTAAACTTGGATAACTTGTCTTGACTCTTCAGTCATTATTATACATAATATCACATATTGCTATACAGTTTTGCCCTGTGACAGTCACCCACACTCTCTACACCCTTGGACAGGTGTTTTGAGGGCATCTGAGGTTGGAACTCACCAGAATTTCAGAAGCAAAGACTATTTTACCTCAACAAACATCTTTCCCTGAAGTAGATTCAGCAGGATTTTATTATGATTTCCCTTCATCTAATCTGATTTCAAACACACTGAATATCATTATAAGGCAAAGCTTAATAGTGAAAAATATCATCTGGCATTAGATGATGGCTTTGAATAACTCCATTGTCTGGCTCAAACCCATTGTCTGTGGAGCCTACTGAACAATTCCCAACAAACATTATGATAATGGCTTCATGAGAACTTTTTTTTTCTTTTACTTACCAAGTCAGAAATGCAGACTTGATTCTTTTTTTTAAGAGTTTATTACAACTGAGCAGTGCTGGTTTTGATGTGGTAACAAGATTAAATGATCACTATGCTGTTTTTTTCTAATAAGTTGAATATTGATTTGTTCACTGAGTTGGCAGTAGCAAAAACAGAAACTCTGCAATTATTTGTATGTGTGTGTGTCATTTAAATATATTTTCTATGAACAATTCACCAGAAAAAAATTATTCTTAGATGACTGAAGATGTACCTCAGCAGTAGAGCAATTACCCAGCATGCATAAGACCTGGAGTTCAATCCCCAACTCTGATAAAAAGTACTTTTAAAGTGTATTATACATGTTTTGATCCTCAGTACTCATAAACCTCATATGTTAGTAGTTAGGAGAGAAATGATGTAATGTATATTTTAAATACTTTATTTAAAACATAGTATAGCTGGGAATGTAGCTCAGTCAGCAATGCGTGTCTTTTAATGTGTGAGCCTCCGAGTTCTTTCCAGGGCACTACCAGTAAAACATGTTTAATACAATCTGTATACTTACTTCAAATGTGTACATTTAACAAAATCTGTGGTGAAAGAAAGAAAAATGCTAACAGATAAAAACATGGGACCTGATATAATCAGAATAGCAAAAAGCCTTTTCCAGTGTGATAATAGATAAAAAGGAATGTCCAAATTCCAAAATGGTTATAAGTCTGGAAAGCCAGAATGGAAGAAAGCCTACAGCCTAATAAGTATATAATAACAGCCCTTATCAAACAGGAGAGTAGAAAGGAGCAGATCCCATAGACAAAGCCCAACCATTAAAATTCTGTGATACAATTACAATGATACTTTAGCAATTGTCCTTATTTCTTGGCACAGGGATCCATGAAGCTTAAAAATTCTGAGATGATAAGTGTTTTTTGAAATCTGCTGCCCTATTCTCTCCAGATGAAGTGCCTGAAGGTTCAGTTAACAATGAAGGGCTGGTAATTTAATCTGAAACACGTACCTAATAAAACCTCTGTAAAAGTCCAAAATGTTGGGACCTGTGGAGATACTGAAACTGCAGTATACAGAGAAGGATGAGGAGACCCTCACCCCTTTGCCAAAATTTGCCTCTGCACATCCGTTCCATTTGTTCCAGCATTAAACCTTTTCCATAATACTCTTGTAATCTATAAGTAAATTATATCCTTGAGTTCTATGAGATACTGTAGCAAACAACCTAACCAAAGGAATAAATCTATTAGGATAGGTATTCCAGGGAACTGAACCCTTAATGTGGGATCTGTTACTAACAACCAAATAGACAGTATTGGAAAGAAGGTAGTGTGTGCACAGTTGGTGTCTGGAGAAAATTGGAGAACTGATGTTGAGGCTCTATGCATCTTGAGTCAAAATAGGTGAATGAGGAGGGATGTTGTAAGTGATGGTACAGTGAAGCCACACAATTAGACCACTCTGTAGGTAGAAAGAAAGGTTTATTTGGGAATCAAACTGCTAAGGTCTGTCTCTTGGAGTCAGAGAGAAATGAAAAGGTAGGGAAAGCCTTGTCAGTTTTAAGGGAACAGGTAGGTGAAGATAAGGGAGTATGTGAGCCAGAATAGTGGGGGCTAGTGTGGAGACTGATATCCTGCAGCCTTGTTGGAGTTAATCAGGAATTAGATATTCCATTGAGGGGAGTGGTTGGCTGCAGTGAATAGCTAAGAGAAGCAATGACTTTTGCTGACAAATAGAAACCCATTGCACAATATTTCTGACAAATCCTGAGTTTATGTATCAGTCCTGCTATTTACCTGAACAGAGTCCTTGAACTCAGCCTGGACTATAATTCAGGACATTGTCAGCTGCTCTGCAATTCTGGGAGCCCATTTTGGACTTTATAGATGCCCGCAGGAGAAGAATGCCAGACTACACAAAATCCCAGATAAACAAATGAAATTTTCAGAGGTCGAATGTATATCCCATTGTCTAAATTCATAAATATACACAGAATTGCATATCTTAAAAGATTTATCTTATTTTTTTAAGTTATGTGTGTTTGGTGGGATATAAGTACATGTGAGTGTAGGTGCCTAAGGGGACCAAGATGAGTACATGAGAACAAACTTTGATCCTCTATAAGAACAAGCTCTTAACCATTGAGGCATCTCTACAGATACACAGTGGTTTTGGTTTTGTCGTTATTTCAGGTTTTCATTCAATAACGTGGTTATTCTGGGGTGTAGGACAATTCCAGATTCTGTCAATTATGTTTTAAATAAACACTGATTGGTCATTAGCCAGGCAGGATGTATAATTGGGACAACCAGACAGAAAGTAGAGGCAGGGCAAGGAGAATAGGAGAATTCTGGGAAGCAGGAAGCTCCCTCGGCAGTCCTGCCCAGACCACAGAAGAAGCAGTATGTGACCTGCCCTGCTGAAAAAGGTACTAAGTCATGTGGCTAACATAGATAAGAATAATTGGTTAATATAAGCTACAAGCATTAATAAGATGCCTTAGCTAATGGGCCAATCAGTTTATAATCTTCTGGAGACCTCTGTGTGATTTTCTTTGGGGCTAAACGGCTGAGGGAACTGAGTAGGACAGAAACCCCGACGAGCAGCCCCTCATGTTACAATTCTGTGTCACAGAAAGATATTACGTAACATGAAAAGTTCAACCCACCTTACTGTGGGACCTACTGTATTATCTCTAAGTATCTCATAACATTATCTTAAATACATTTTTATTAAAATTCATTTAATAAAAAACTGTAGCAAAAAAGCAGTTTGAAAGTATGTTCTTGGAGAACCTATAGGGTAAGACTATAAAAAATAATTTTCTAGTACCAAAGAACTTAGAAATTATAAGAAAATAATAAAAATGGATAAAGGTGCAGATTTCTGAAAAATATGCCATATGTAAATCATCTCTTAACCTGTATATAAATAAATATAAATAGAAGGGTGGGATGCCTCTGCAATCGATTAAAGTTACTTATCCCCACAGATTATTGCTATCTTTCTTTTACTTATCAATCTTATATTTATAAATTATTATTAGAATTTAGAACTACAGTATGCTATTAAATGTATTTGAAATGGAACCTTATCTTTTCCTCAAAAGAAAGTTACTTCCATTCCAAGAACATCAAATTGCCATGAAGACTAAAATCTAGGAATCCAATTTCTTCAAAATTTCACTAGAATTCTTGTCCCTTGTTTCATTTCTTGAGTACAAGGAAGGTAGAATTAAATGACAAGAAATAAAAAAAAACGTTAGAAATGTTTGTAAATGTAACATAATGTCCTCAAAATTCCCATGAATCTTAACAAAGATATTTCATTTGTTTGAGTTTTCATACTATCAAAGGAATAATTAAAAACAAAAGTAGATTTCTAATGCAAATATGTTCTGATAAGTAAAGAAGTGCTTGTCAATTATAAAGGCATGTGCACACTCCAGTTGGAATGCAAAATTCAGGAGAGCTTCACTCTTTTTATTTAGTAGTATACAGACTTGTAAAAGTAGAACCATTCAATTATGTTAAAAACTTAATATCAGATATTTGTAGAATTGAACTACAGTATACAATTTGTTAATCATGAGGGGGAAATTTCTAAAGACATGGTAAGAGAGTGGAGGCTAAGACTTCATTTGGATGCAAGACTAAATAATTCAATTAAACATGTGTGGAATACTTAAGGTTCTCAACTAAAAGAATTACAAATCTAAAATCAGACAAAGATCAACTCTATTCTACACAGCAATCCATTCTGGACTGTAATTGGAGACTGCGCTTTTGTTTCCTGGCCACCCAGACCTGAATAATCACATGAAAAGTATATGAATTACAACACTGTTTGGCAAATGGCTCAGGTGCATTCCTAGCTAACTCTTACATCTTAAATTAACACATTTCTGTTAATTTGTGTATCATCATGAGGCCGTGACGTACCGCTAAGGTTCTGACGCTGCCATCTCTCTCTCTCTCTACACACACACACACACACACACACACACACACACGTTTGAATTTCCCGCCTGGCTTTACTCTGCTAAGCCATTGATCAAAACAGCTTTATTCATCAACACAAGCAACACAAATATGGAAGGACATCACTGGACAAATGGAAGAATAAAATACAGAAGTGATCCAAGTAAGAGAAAAGCACAGCACTTTTTACATTGAAACACGGTAATATCCAACTCTCCTCCAAAAAAGACAAAACAAACTAAAATGGAAAATAACATTTAAAATAGGAAACAATACTCAATATCAATGAAAAAATTTGAAGAGGATTCTCCAATTCATAATCAGAAAACACATTTATTTTTAAGATCTATTTAAATGTTTATTTTTTTTCTTTTTTTTTCCATACATTGTTTTGTTTTATTTTTTCCATTCAAGAACATAATTAAAGATTAAAAAAATTTTTTTTTCCTTTCTTCCCCTTCTCCCGGTCCCCTCCCACTACCCCCAACCCCTCCTCCCTCCCCCTTCTTCCTTGAAAGAGGGCATGGTGCCCTGCCCTGTTGGAAGTCCAAGGCCCACCCCCATCCCTCCTGGCCTAGGAAGGAGTGCATTCAAAAAGACTCGGTTCTCAAAAAGTTAATACATGCAG
>PVIU01019258.1:0-36851 GCA_004026605.1 Ondatra zibethicus
GTAAGTTCTTTATCAATAAGCCACAGTTGCAGCTCTTACTGAATAAAGAATGGAATACTCTGCTTTACATTATTTTATTATCGGAATTATATAACTAAGATTATTTAAAGTTTGCATACAGTAGTTCCTTTAGCATTATCATTAAAGCAGCATCGAATTTATATGATAAACTGTTCATGTTAATCTCTGAGAGGTTGTTATCCCTGTTGCATGAAGGGACTGCTTGCTGGGGTTTCTGTCCTGCCCAGTTCCCGCAGCCATTTAGCCCCAAAGAAAATCACACAGAGTCTACATTAGGTTATAAACTGATTGGCCCATTAACTCAGGCTTCATATTAGCTCTTATAACTTACATAGCCCATTATTCTTATCTATGTTAGCCACATGGCTCAGTACCTTTTTCAGCGGGGCAGGTCACATCTTGCTTCTTCTGTGGTCTGGGCAGGAGTGGGTAGAAATGGGCTTCCTCCTTCTCAGCATTCTCCTGTTCTCCTTGCTCCACCTTTACTTCCTGCCTGGCCAATCAGCATTTATTTAAAACATGATTGGCAGCATAATGGTCCAGGCAGCGTTAAATGAATACAGTTTCTGTGTAATTATTTCAGGTGAAAGCTAGCCAGGCAGGACAGAACAAGGGGCCCTGTGCCAGGCGGTTGGAAGCTGGGTGCCGGGAACGCGGCCTGCTCCTCTCTTACTACAATGTGGAGTTTTTAATAATTTTGTAGTTCTCCCATTTTTTCTAGTGTTATGCTTTTAAGTAGATATTTTGAATGTTTATAATATTTGATTTATATCATTAGTTTGAGACACCTTATCTATATATCCATAAAAATTGCTTTTCTTATAATCTAGAAAGTTTGGAGAACTTGATAAGAACCTAGATGGAAATGTTTTTAGACTATAAGAAGAATATTACAAGTAAAGCAGTAAAGAAAATATGAGAAATGCCAGATATGATCAAGAGACTCAAAAGAACATCATAAGGCCAGTGAAAAAGGAGACATCAAGTTCTCAATTTCTTACCTTCTCTGTAAAATGAATGTGTTAATCTTCCAGTTTTATCACAAATAATGTGGTACTTGCATCATCGAAATCCTGAAGGACAACCCAATATAAGAAGTCTCTGTATTACATAGGGGAGTCAAAAATGACTAAATGAGGGCTACTGATTTTGTTGAGTTAATCTTGTATCCTTATACATTACTGAATGTGTTTATGAGTTGTAGAAATTCCTTGGTAGAATTTTTGGGGTCACGTATATAAACTATCACATCATAGACAGTGATAGTTTGATTTTTCCAATTTGTATCACCTTGATCTCCTTTTGGTGTCTTATTTCTCTAGCTAGAACCTTGAGCACTATATTGAATAGATATGGAGAGTGTGAACAACCTTGTCTTGTTCCTGATTTCAGTGGGATCACTGCAAGTTTCTCTGCATTTAGTTTGATGTTGGCTGTTGGCTTGCTGTATATTGCCTTTATTATGTTTAGGTATGTTCCTTGTATCCCTGCTCTCTTCAAGACCTTTATCATGAAGAGATGTTGTATTTTGTCAAAGGCTTTTTTGGCATCTAATGAGATGAACATGTCATTTTACAATTAATAAATGGGATCTCCTGAAACTGAGAAGCATCTGTAAAATAAAGGACACGGTCAAGAAGACAAAATGGCAGCCTACAGAATGGGAAAAGATATTCACCAATCCCACATATGACAGAGTGCTGTTCTTCAAAATATACAAAGAACTCAAGAAATTGGTCATCAAAACAACAAATAATCCAATAAAAATGGGGTATAGACCTAAACAGAGAACTCTCAACAGATGAATCTAAAATGGCTGAAAGACATTTAAGGAAATGTTCAACATCCTTAGCCATCAGACAAATGCAAAGCAAAACAACTCTGAGATTCCATCTTACACCTGTAAGAATGGCCAAGATCAAAAACACTGATGACAACTTATGCTGGAGAGGTTGTGGGGTAAAGGTGGGGTAAAGGGAACACTCCTCCATTGCTGGTGGGAGTGCAAGCTGGTATAGCCACTTTGGAAATCAGTATGGCAATTTCTCAGAAAATTAAGAAACAAGCTAATTCAAGACCCAGCAATACCAATATATACCATATATATACCCAAAGGATGCTCAATCGTGCCACAAGGACATGTGCTCAACTATGTTCATAGCAGCATCATTTGTAATACCCAGAACCTGGAAACAACCTAAATGCCCCTTGACTGAAGAATGGATAAAGAAGATGTGGTACATTTACACAGTGGAATACGACACAGTGAAAAAAAATAACGACATCTTGGAATTTGTGTACAATTGGATGGATCTAAAAATCATCATATTAAGTGAGGTAACCCAGACCCAGAAAGTCAAATATAATATGTACTCACTCATAAGTGGCTTTTTGACACATAGCAAATGAATAAACAAACAGAACAAAAAAATATCCTCCACTGGGCGGTGGTAGCACAAACCTTTAATCCTAGCACTTGGGAGACAGAGGCAGGCAGATCTTTGTGAGTTTGAGGCCAGCCTGGTCTACAAGAGCTAGTTCCAGGACAGGCTCTAAAGCCACAGAGAAACCCTGTTTTGAAAAAAACAAAACATAAAAAGCAGCCTACAATTCACAATCCCAGAGAATCTAGACCACAAAAAGGACCCTAAGAGAGACACACATGGATCTAATCTACATGGGAAGTAGAAAAATGAAAGATCTCTTGAGTTAATTGGGAGTGTGGGGATCATGGGAGAGAGTAGAAGAGGAGGAGGAGGAAGAAAGGGGAGCAGAGAAAAATATATCACTCAATAAAAACAATAAAAAAGATGACTAAATGAGATAAAACATGCAAACTACTTAAAACAGCCCAGAATAAGTATCCAGCAAAACATATCTGAAAGTTTATTATAAAAATGAGGTTAACGTGTATGAAATATTGTGGGCAATGATCTAGAAAGTAGCTTATATCTAGAACAATTAGAATAACCCATGCTTCTGGACTAGGGAACAAAATCCCTAGGCCACAGATGTGGTCACAAAAGGTTGCTATCAAATTACAGGATGAGGATTACAAGCACAGGTCATCAGCAAGAAGTGACTAGATACTGAGCCAATCTCCTTTGGAGAAAAAAATGTCCTACATGCTTAGTGTCTAGAGTTTAAAATAGAAACAGAATAGTTTTTCACCAGTTGGCAGACTTGATTCTATAATAAAAAATGAATGACTTAAAAATAATAGATTAAGTGGCTAGGCATAGTGGCAATAACTTTAATGCAAACATTTGGGAGGCAGAGGCAGGTGGATCCTTGTGAGTTAGATGTCAGTCTGGTCTACATCGAGTTCCAGGACAGCCAAGGCTACATAAAGAGACCCTATATAAACAACAAGAACAAGAACAAGAAAATGGATTAAATGTCTAAGATAGTTCAGAGCAATTTTTATTTTTGCCAAGGAATGAAGATGAGTTTGGAAAAAAAAAAACCTATTACCTAAAAAATTATGTTCTGGGTGGTACAAAGTATACAAAATGATCTAGTCTTAGTTGCAAAAGGAAAATAATTTTCTTTATTTTTACTAATAAGTTTTGTTCTTTGACATTCATACAAGTATTTAATGTTTTCTGGTTACTCACTCCCCATCTGCTCTATTTCCTTCCCCTTCACAGTAGGAATCCTGCAAAGCTTCCTTGTAAATCCCTTTTCCTACTGGGAGGTTTTTTTCCTTTGATGAGTGTTAAGAATCCCTCTCTCTTCTGACTCATTTTGCTCTGTAGTACATTTTCAGATAGTTACATTTGCTTGTTTCTTAATTCTATCTGTATAGAATATCAATCCTCATTCTTGACCATGAGATGCCATCTATCCTTGATGTCGAAGCGTGTTTCTTGGACGTAACAAAATTAATAATCGTCTTTTCTAAACCAAGCTTCCAGTTTGTGTCTTTTTATAGGGAAGTTGAGGATATTAATATTTAGATTTATTTTGAAATATGTTGTATTAATTTCTGTCGTCTTGGTGATTTTCTCACACATAATTTGACTAATTTCCCTGTGACTTCTTGGGTGTGCTTAGCCTTCTGTTCTGTCTGCAGTACCCCTTCCAGTATTCTCTGTAGTGCTGGTTTAGTTGTCATAAATTCCTTTAGGTTGCTTTTTATCATGAAACAGTTTTTTTTATTTCTCTCTCATTTATAAAAGATTGTTTTGCTGTGAATAATATTCTCAGTTACAGGTTGTAGTCTTTTCAGAACTTGGAATACATTTCTCAAGATCTTGTGGATTTAAAAGTTTCTACCAGGCTATTCATCTGGAGGATCCAAGTTCAATTCTCAGCATCCACATGGTGGCTCATAACTGTCTATAACTCTAGTCCCAGGGTGTCTAATTATCTCTTATGGCCCAGGTGAGGAGGGCAGGGTACCAGGTGTGCACCACACATGGTACAGAGAAATACATGCAAGCAAATCTGCATACTCATAAAATAAAAACTAAATAAATTTTCTAGAAAGTAATCAGCTGTTATTCCAATATAGTTGTGCTTATAAGTGAATTGGCCCATTTCTCTTGTGGTTTTTAATATTCTTTTTTGTTCTGTGATTTTAGTGTTTTAACTGTAATGTTAAATATAATATACTTAAATACAATATGGGGAGTTTATGTTCTGGTTCTGCCCATTTACTGTTCTGTGGGTCTCTTATTCCTCTATGAGCATCTCTTTCTCAAACTTGGAAAATTTTCCTTCATATTTTTATTGAAAATATTTTCTATTTAAAAATACTTTATTAATTCTTTTAGGTTTAAATTTCTTATACGTTTTGATCATATTCACCCCTCCCCTAAATCTTTCACAACCCACCCCCTCGCCCCTCCCCACACAACTTTGTTTCTCCTTTCTTTTAAACCTTCAAAACTGATTTGTGATGCCCAAATATTCTTGGATGTGTGTTCTTCCTCTGGTGTATGGTCAATTTACCTGGGGCCACATTCTCAGAAAAATCTGTTTCCTTCTCTCCTAGCAGGTAACAGTTGTCAGTCCCTCTATGACATGGAGTCTATGGCCTCCATGACCCCCGGTGATATTATACATTCAACTATGCTGGCTAGTTTTATGTCAACTTGAAATAAGGTAGAATCATCAAAGAGGAGGATGCCTGAGTTGAGACTATATCTCTATAAGATCAGGCTATAGACAAGTCTCTAGGGCATTTTCTGAATTAGTGATTGATGGGGGAAGGTCCAGCCCATTGTGGGTGAGACAAGCCCTGGGCTGGTGACCCTGTATTCTATAAGACAGGCAGAACAAGCCACAGAAGCAAGCTAATAAGTAGCACTCCTCCACTGCCTCTGCATCAGTTTTAACCTCTAGGTCCCTGCCCGTTTGAGTTCCTGTTCTGACTTCCTTTGACAACGATCTGTGATATAGAAGTGTAAGCTGAATAAACTTTTTCCTCCTCAAGTTGCTTTGGTCATGGTGTTTCCTCCTTGCATTAGTAGCCTTTACTAGAACACCAGATCTTCCTTTCATGCTGGAATTTGGTCTGGCTTGATCTTGTGCATGCTGTCACAACTACGGTGAGTTCATATGTAAAGGTGCGTTGCTGTACCCAAAAGATGTTTGTTTATAGTCATCTACCACCTCTTGCTCTATATGCTTTCTGTTCCCGAGTCTGAAGGTTGTGGTGGTGATATATATGCTTCCTAAAGGCACGAGCATTCTTCATTCTCTAAATCTCTGCACTTTGGCCAGTAATGGATCTCTGTGTAATGGATCATCTACTGTAAATAGAAGCTTTTCAGATGAGTATTGAGAGATGGATTATCTATGTCATTATAGATTGGTCTAATACTATGTCCATTAATAGAATAATGATATTAGGCTTTCCTCTAATGACACATCTAGAAATAGGCTTGTTGCCTGATAATAGTACCAAATATCGGTTTCACTTTGTGAAGTAGGATTATATCCTATTAAAAAGTAGTTGGTTACTCTCATGATGTTCATACCACTATTACACCACTGGACATGTCATATCAGACCAGTTACTGCTGGAGCTTGCAGGGCTTACAGTTTAGTATAGTACTATCTATGCTTTTGATTTGGAATTCTTCTCATTCTATGCTCAAAATTCATAGGTTGGATCTGTTCAAGGTGTCCCAAAAATCTTACACACTCTGCTCAAGTGATTATTTTTTTAGTATCACCTTTCTTTTTTCTTTCACATTTAATTTTTTATTATTGCATTATAAATAGTACCATTCAATAGTATCACCTTTCTTTAGTGCATAATACACGTCTTCTACATTGTCTTCAAGCCCTTATGTTCTATCTTATACTTGGTCAATTCTGTTAGCAAAGCTTTTCACTGGTCATCTTCTTTGACTGATTCATTTCCAGCTTCTTTGAAGTTTGGGTTTCTTTCAGTAATTCTTGTTATTGAATTCAATTTTCATATCCTAGATTATACATTTCATTCTTGTTTTTTTCTTGGCATTCAAATAGTTTATTCTTGAATTTTTTGTCAGCTCTTTCAGATGTTTATTAATGGCTATTGTGTGGGATTATTCATGAAGAGATGTGAGTGTGGGGGTCAGCCATAATAAGCTAAGTCTGGGCAGGTCACCCAAAGGAAGCTCTTTACTTCCAACCATTATCACCTGGGACTCTGGCCATCAATGAATTTAAATGGAGTCTAGAGTCTCAGTAGTATACTCTGAAACAATACCTGGTAGTAAGAAAACACCACAAGCTGAGATTACCTGATCTCCACCCAAGAGCAGACCATTCAAAGGAAATGCCTGACATTCCAACCGCTGTAGATAGGATCACCTGCCAGCGCACTTCACCAGGACACCCCTCGAGAAATGTCAGCCAATAGGGGTCCTGAAAGTCAGAGACCCCTCACCCCCACCTTTACTACTATAAAAACCCAATTCTAATTGAGCTCGGGGCTCTCTGGTTATTCCAATACGCTGGACATGCGGAGAGACTGAGTTTGCAAACTTGATTAAAATAAAGGCTCTTTGCTTTTACATATGGGACTTAGTCTCCTTTGTTGGCTTTTGTGGGAACCCACAGATTTGGGCATAACAGTGAGCAAACACCTACTCATTCCAGATAGGAAACTTATAACAGATTAGTGTATGGATAACACCAAAGCCCAATTTAATGAACCAATGAATTTTATCAGAGTTACTTAAAATAATATGAGTGAATGGTTACTTACAGGAGTAGAAATTGTTAGGAATTTTCTTAACGTGAGCTCGGTGCCAACGCAAAAATCCCACTCAAACCAAATCACAACAAGCCGAATTAAAGGATATCCAGGTTTTGATGGGATTCCTGCACTCTCGGGTGGCCCAGAGGGGAACAGGCCACCAATGCGACCAAGGTGGGGGGCAGGGACTTTCTGGGGAGCAGTTCAAATAGACTGGGGGAGTGGTCAAGGTTTTGGCAGGCTACCTTGCCCCACCTCAGGGGAGGAGTCAAGGTTTGGCGGGTACAGGGGCCGGGCCTCCAAAGATGGAGGCCAGAGACTGGGACTTACAGAAATGAGACCAAGACAGCTGTATTACCAAAGCTCATCCTAGCAAGGATGACAGCTCATGAAAACTAGGAACCTGAAACACACTGAAAACCTGAAAGCAGCTCAACAGGTTGGAGAGTATCCTTTCTAGGGACCTCAGTTGATATGACCCTCTTCTAGGCAGCTTGGCTTGGTTTTGTTTTGACTAGGCAGTTCAGTAGCTCCCTGCTTCTTCCAGGCTGCACAGCTGGTCTCTACTTATTTTAGGCTGTAAAACAGGTCTCTGCATCTTCCAGATTGGCTGATCTCTGCTAATCTATGAAGCTCAACTTGTCTGAGAATGACTCCTAGCCATCTTTACTGCTTATATATATTCTTGGGGTGAGGAGGATGGTAGCTAGTAATCTGATAAGATTCAAGGATTTCCTGACGCTCCTTTGAGACTTTTACTTCCTTTCTTAAAGAGCTTCCCTGCATGATGTTTGTCTATTTTAGCTCTCCTTAGAACATGTGAGTATTTCACCTTCTTATAAGCATCTGTATCTTAGAGAACTTGCCTCCAAGATGGAAAATTTTAACCTCAGAGGGAACTGCTGCACAACAATCCCTCCTTCAAATTTTTTGAAACATTTGCACATGTTTATAATTATTTTGAATTCCATGGCTTAAATTCACCTAATTCATTCTCCTGGGAGATCATTGCTATGGGGTTGTTTATTTTTGTTTTGAGACATGTTGTCTTTGTTTTTCTTACTGTTGGTATGTTTCCAATGACACCTGGATGCCTGCTGTTGTTTTTGTTTTGTTTTCTTCATTTCTTTCAGCTAGCATATAGGGGTAAGGCACAGACTAGGAAGCTTAGAAAGATTGGAAAGAACACAGGGTGGGCCAAGGTCAAGGCACTGTTTTAAGGGGCTGCTTGTGGTGGTGAGTTAGAAAGGGCTTCAATTTGGGGAGGAGGCTGCCTTACAGTTGCATGCCAGGCCTAAGCTTAACAGTTTGTCTGAGAAAGACCCTGGAGCAAGGGAGAGATCCCAGGAGGTCTGGAGTGTACCACATTTCTGGGTCCACACTGGGCCTGGTTTCATATAAAGATGAAGTTTGGCTGTAGGAGGCCGCCAGGGAAAGGGAAAAACTACTGGAAGCTGGGTGTAGGTTTGCCTTTACTAGTTCATGATGGGCTACACGGGGCAGTTTGGCTAAAGGATCTCTTAGTGAAAGGGAGGTTTGCATTGAGAAGCAGTCTGTCCTGTCTGGGTCAAGTACGGTGGTTTGTCTGGCGTCTTGTTGAGAATTCCTTCCTATTGGTGTGATAAAACACTATTACCAAAGGCAACTTCGAGAGGGAAAACTTGATTACACGATAGATAATAATCAACCACATGGGGGAATTTAAGAATAGAAATTCAAGAAAGGCAGGAACCTGGAGTCAGGATCTGATGCAGAAGCCATGGAGGGGTGCTGCATATGGGCTTTTTCCTTATGGCTTTGCTCAGCTTGCTTTCTTATAGAACCCCCACCAGCCCACGAATGGCACCACTCACCATGGGTTGGGCCCTCCCCAATCACTAATTAAGAAACTGCTCTAGAGGCTTGCCTACAGCTATCTTATAGAGATGCAACTTCTCAGTTGAGGTTCTCTCCTCTCAGTTACACTAACTTTTATTAAGTTGACGTAAAACTAGCTAGAACAGTTGGAGAGGAAATTTCGTTTTCATTAAAAAAAATGGTGGTTTTTTTGGTTTATTGTGACAAAATCTTGCTAATTAGCAAAGTCTCTCTTCAAATCCTTGTTGGAGGAAGCCACATGTTGGTTCCCGGCCATTTAGCCCTGAAATAATCACATAGAAGCTGTATTATTTAAATCACTGCTTAGCCCATTAGCTCTAGCTTCTTATTGGCTAACTCTTACATCTTAATTTTAAGCCATCTCCATTAATCTGTGCATCACCATGAGGTCGTGGCCTACCAGCAAAGTTTCAGCACATCTGTCTCCAGCGGCGGCTCCATGGCTTCTCCCTCACTCCGCTGAATTATACCAGATGATACAGAATTGACTTCATTGTTTATACAGGTTCAAGACATAATCAGGAATAGGCTTTGTCCGATGTACATAACACACATCCGATCCCATACGGGTCTGCCAGGTCCTCTAGCACAAAGTAATCCAGAAATTGATCAATTTTGATTGGAAGTGTGTTGCAGTCCTCAGAATTTCATAAAAAACATCACATCAATAGCAAAGGTTTAAAGAAAGAGTTTTCCATTACATGGCAGCAAGCTAAGGAGATTATAAAGAGATGCCCTATTTGCTCTTTATATAACCAAACACCGCTACCTGCAGGGACTAACCCGAAGGGTACTCAAAGGAATGAAATCTGGCAGATGGATGTGTTCCACTTTGCAGAATTTGGAAAATTAAAATATGTACATCACACCATTGACACTTATTCAGGCTTTCAGTGGGCAATTGCTTTAAGCTCAGAAATAGATGATTCAGTAATTGCACATTTATTAGAAGTTATGGTTATTATGGGTATACCTGCACAAATAAAGATAGAAAAAACAGTCCAGCTTATGTCTCTAGGAAAATGAAACGGTTTTTTGCTTATTATAATATTAAGCATGTTACAGGTATACCATACAATCCTACAGGTCAAGTAGTCATAGAAAGATCAAATTGAAGTATAAAGGATATGTTAAACAAATAGAAAGGGGTGTAAAATGCCCCCAGAATTAGATTACATAATGCCTTATTAAACTTGAATTTTCTTAACACTAATGAAAAAGGAACAACAGCAGAAAGACATTGGCTAATGGAAAAATCTGCTGAACTAAATCAACCAGTTTATTTCGAGAATGTGCTGACCTCTCAATGGAAGCCAGGAGATGTGCTACGTTGGGGAAGGGGTTTTGCTCTTGTTTCCACAGGAGAAGAAAAATTGTGGCTACCATCAAAATTAATAAAGGTTCGGTTTGAAGAGGAGAAACCTCTTGGAAAGGAGACATGACAGCTCATCCACAATGATGATAATCATACAGGTGGTAAGAAAAACATATAGGATAGGGGCAGGGTTCTGCTTTTGTCTTTGCAGGAAAACACTTATCTTCAAAAAATTCAAGGCACCCTGGATAATTGAATACTGGCAGATGGAAAAAATTATTACCCAATATGGATCACCAAGAAAATTGAATAGGTTCTGTAAGTAACAATGTTTATATATTTTTTTGTTTATTTATATTCATAAATATACAGAGCTGGTTTTAGAGTTGGACTCTGGCTCAGTCCCTCTCTAATTCCAAGCCTGTTGTTAAGAGACAAACCCAGAGTTTCTGGAGTTTCTGTCTCATGTCAAGAGCCATGATATGGTACAAAAAGAAAAATGAATTTAGAAAACACCTTTGCTTTTCTTCATATCTATTTTTGTCTTTATCATGCCTCTCATTGAATATATACAACTGTAAATAATGTTTAAGTTTTCCACAATGAACAATGAATTTTTCCTGCAGTTATCTTTGAAGTTTCCAGGAAGAAGATGGGGCCCCATAACAACAACTCCACCTGGTTGATACGACGTCAGGATACTGATAGCGCTACTACAAGGCCTGTTTTGGGTACCAGCTGCACAAGATGGTTCCATCTTGGTTAGCTGAAATGGTGCACAACTTTTACAACATTTTGGCCAGACCTCCTCAAAATACTCAGAGACTATTTGCAATTTTACCAGATATTGATCTTGAAATTTAACCATCATTTTACTTTCACAGGATCCCCTAGAAAGAATGTCGCCCCCATGACAGCTGGAATTAATTCTAGAGGATGATGTCCCCTCTCCTAGCACAGTTTGTCCTCAGGTTTAGGGACATCATTTAGGGGTTGATTATAATTAGTATATGGTTGAGGGTTGGGGGAGGAATTTTATAGACTCAGGGATCTTTTTGAACAAAAAAGGAATGATGGGATAATAGATTGGTATTTGTGAGTTATTGTTTATAGATAATTACATTGGCATAGATTCTTGTATATGGATACAAAGTTAAATTATATTGAATATTGTATACATGCATGCCTCTACCATTGTTTAAAACATTTTTTATGTATTGATATATATATTGTATTGATATATATTTACCATATTGCAGTATACATTTCTACCTCCGATTAAGATATATATATATATTGTTTATGTATTGATATATATTACCATATTGCAATGTATACTTGTACATTGTTTACATTTGGAGGTCATTGTCCTTATTTATTGCACAGTTGTTTATTCTCTTAGTCTTTAAGTTAGATAGGTATTAAGAATTGTAGATCAATAGTCATCTATGTTTGTCATATTTATAGTTAGACTAATCAGGTTCTTTAGATACATAGAGATTATATTCTGTATAAATAATCTTCAACCTCTTCAAAGAGCTGTAGAAAATGGCATTTAATCTAACTTAGAGTTCTGTGGTAATGAGACACAATTGCTCCTGTCAACACTGATCTATTCCCAAGAGATTGTTGAGCACCAAAGACACTCCACTTGGAGCTTGTCTTCTTCTTGGCAAAACCAGCCTCTGGGCAAGGAACTGCCCATACCTCAACTACTGACAAAATACATAGTATCCGGAAATGGATAAACAGAACTGTCAAATCTTGCCAAGACAGGGTAAGATGGCTTTAAAAAATTTCTTGCCTTTAAAAATTATCTGTCAGTTATTCTAGGCCTTAGCCAAAGTTGGTTGCTTCAACGCTGCAAACGTGACTTTGGGTGATTGCCCAGGTAGCCAGTTGTCTCTGTGATTTGTTGCATATTTTGGAAGTTGTTTGATTGCACTTCCTAATTATTCAGGTAACATTATTTCCCTTCTCAGATCTTCAATGGGGCTGAAGACTAGATAAATGTACTTACTTTCCTCTCATGACTAGGCCAAGTTATTTATTATACAAGACTTAAGCTAGTTAGAATAGGATATTTGTTTTTATTGTATATAATTTTGTAGTAGGTTTAGAACTCTCTTACTTAAACAAAAGGGGGAGGTGCTGTGGGAGCTCTTTCCGCTCAGTCAGCCAGTAGCCTTTAAGATACCAGCCCACTGGGGCATGGTCTTTTTTATTTTAAAAAAGTGGCGGCAGCCCTCTGCTCGCTCTCTTGCTTCTGGCTCCCGTTCAGACTGCTAGACTCTCTGTTTCCTGTTTGCGATGAGAGGACTGTGGTTTGGGACATTGATCTATAAGTGTTTTCCCCTCCAATAAATAACCCCTTTTAATAATAATTTCCAAACTGGTGTAGGATTGTTTTTGCTGCATTACTTTCTCCCAGCATTCAGCCTAGCTTTCCCTACCTACCTAAGTTCTGCCTTGCTATAAGTCCAAAACAGTTTCTTTATTCATTAATGGTAATCACAGCACACAGAAGGGACTCCCATATCAAATCATGAGGTTTCTCCTTCCTCAGCCTTAACAGTCGAGGATTACAGGCTTATACTACCACATCTAGCAATACTGATCTTCTATTGAGATTTTAAAAGATGTTTCATATTTCCATGTTCTTTGAGCAAAACTATATGTCAATTGTAAAAAGAATTTTTTAAATGATGTGCATGTGTGTGTGTGTCTACATGTGCATGTATGTGTGTGCCCATGTGTGTGCATGTGTGTGTGCTGGGTGAAAGAGGTGTGAGCTTAATTTTTTCAATATGTTGGTATCCAGTTTGTGCAGCACCATTTGTTGAAGATGCTGTCTTTTCTCCAATGTGTATTGTTGGCATCTCTATCAAAAATCAGCTGGCTGTAGGAGTGTTGGATTTATGTACAGGTCCTCAATCCCATTCCATGGATTAATGGGTCTATTTTATGCCATATTCTTTTTAATTATGTAGCTCTGTAGTATAACTTGAAATATGGTATGATGATACCTCCTACAGTGTTTTTATTGTTCAAGATTATTTTGGTTATCCCGGATCATTTGTGTTTCCATATAAAATTTAATATTGTTATTTTTCAAGACACTTGGTGGTGGCACAGGTCTCTAATCCCAGCACTTGGGAGGCAGAGGCAAGCAGGTCTCTGTGAGTTCATGGTCAGCCTGGTCTACAAGACCTAGTTCCAGGACAGGCACCAAACCTATACAGAGAAACCACAAAAGGATTGCTGTTTTCAATTTCACTAAAGACTTATACTGGAATTTTTAGGACAATTACATTGAATTTGTATATGATTTTGTTAGGATGTCCAATTTTACAATATTAATCCTACCAATTCATAAGTATAGGAGATCATTACATTTTCTGATGTCTTTTTCAGTTTCTTTTTACAATTTCATAAGTCTTTCATTTCATTACTTAAATTTCTAGATACTTTTGAGGCGATCATGAATGGTATTGTTTCCCTGATTTCTTTCTCTGTACATTTGTCATCTGCATATAGAAAAGCTACTGATTTTTTGTGAATTTTATATCCTGCTACCTTGTTGAATGTGCTTGTCAGTTATGGTTTTCCCATGGCATCTTTAGGCTCTTTATGTATAAAACCATATCATATGCAAAGGAGGAGATGTTCACTTCTTCTTGTCTTATTTGCTGATCCTTATCTTTTACCTCAACTGCAAGTGGATGAAGGCCATCTACATAAGATTTGACACCCTCAGTCTGAGAGAGATAAAGCTGGAAATACACTTAAACTCATTGTCATAGGAGTTTCTGAACAAGATCCCAGTAATTCAGGCATTAAGATAAACAATTAGTAAGTGAAACCTTATGAAACTAAAAAAGCTTCTGTAAAGCAAAGGACACCACCATTCAAGTGAGGAAGTGGTCTAGAGAATGGAAAAATGTTTTTGTCAGCTATACACTTGTCCGAGGGCAGTATATACAAAGAAGTAAAAAAATAAAATAAAATAAAATAAACATCAAGGGAACAAACAACCTAATCCAAAATGGAGCACTTAACTAAAATAGAGTTCTCAAAAAACGTAATACAAATGTGTGCAAAACATTGAAAAATTTTTCAAGAGTATTAGCCATAAAGGAAATGAAAATTAAAACTATGAGATTTTTATCTCACCCCATTCAGAATGGTTTAGATTAAAACAAAATGGTGACAAATGCTGACATAGATATGAAAGAAGGGGAATACTTATTCATTGCTAGTGAGAACGCAAGCTGGTACAAGTACTATGAAAATAAGCAGGGCATTTCCTCAATCTAAAAATATATCTACCACCTGGTCCACCTATTAAAATCTTGGGCATATAACCAATGGACTCTATATCCTACTATCAAGATACCTGCTCATCAATGCCCATTGCATTGGTGCTCTATTCATAATAATTAGAAAATTGAAACAACACAAATAACCATCAGTTGATGAATGGATAAAGAAAACGTATATTTACAAAATTTAATATTATCAAGCTGTTAAGAAAAAAATGAAATCACAAAATTTGCAGGTAAATAAATGAAGTGAGATACAATTATTCTGAGTGAGGTAACATAGATCCAGAAAGACAATGGTTGCATGTTTTCTCTCATTTGTGGATTTTAACATTGGATATTCAGAAAAGTATATTTCATTTTGAATGCCCAGAGAGGTTAGGAAATTATTAAGGAACCATAGTATGGAGAACCTACAAGGGAAGGGAGTGAGCAAACAGTGGTATGAAGGTTTAAAGAGGATTTAAAAACAGGAAGTGTTAAATTGGGGTAGAGGATAGGAAGGTGACTTAGATGAGAGAATATGGGGAGGGATGAGGAATACTAAAGACCTTTTGAAAAAGTCACATTGAAGCTTACTAATGTAGAAGCAGTCAGTAGGAATGCAGCATCTGGTTGAATGGTCACTCAATTTTTCCATGTTCACTGACATAAATATGTTTGGTCTTTAGCAATAGGGTATTACCAGGTTGTGGAGCATAAACAGTAGCATTGGCAGTAGCCCGTAATATTTTAGTCTACAACTCAAAAAGATATAACCCCTTCTTGATACTGAGAGTTTTATTTCATAGCATATGATGTCTAGGGCACTGTCTCCTCCATTATATGGTAATTCTGATTAAATTCTTTAAACACACACACACACACACACACACACACAAACAAACACACACACGGATCTTCTACTAAAGTAGCCTTTCAAAAGACCTTTTATGTTAGGTATCCCTTTCCATATTCTCTCCTCTACTCTGTCCTCCCATTTCTATTACCATGTAATCCTTCTATTCTTCTCTCTGCTTTATCTCTTTATAACACTACATTCTTTTTCCCTTTCCTCAAAAGATCTGCTCCATCTATGTTTGTCATACTTATAGTTAGACTAATCAGGATCTTTAGATACATAGAGATTGTATTCTGCATAGATAGGTAATCTTCAACTACTTCAAAGAGCTATAGAATATGACATTTAAATAACTTATGACTCTGTTGATGTGAGACATGCTTGTTCCTGGCAGCATTGATCTCGAGAGAATGTTGAGCATCAAAGACACTCCACTTGGAGCTTGTTTTCTTCTTGGCAAAACTGGCCTTTGGGTAAGGAACTTCCCATGCATTGACCACTGACAAAATGTACGATGTCTGGACAAGACAAGCAGGACACAGTAAAAAAGACTGTTAAATCTTGCCAAGATAGGGTAAGACAGTTTTGAAAAGTTTCCTGCCCCTGAAAATGGTCTGTCAGTTACTCTAGGTCTTAGCCAAAGTTGGTTGCTTCCATATTGCATATGAGACTTTGGATGATTGCCCAGGTAGCCAGTTGTCTCTGTCATTTGTTGCACATTTTTGGAAGTTGCTTGATTGCACCTCCTGCTTACTCAAGTAATATTATTTCCATTCTCAGATCTTTGATGGGGTTGAAAACTAGATAGTTGTAGTTACTTTCCTTTCATGACTTGGCTAAGTTATTTATTATACAAGACTTAAACTAATTAGAATAGGATAATTATTGAAACATTAACTACATGTTTCTTGCTCGATATATTTGTTCTTATTGTTTTTAATTTTGTATTAGGCTTAGAATGCTCTTATTTAAACAAAAGGTGGAGGTGCTGTAGGAATTCCTACCACCAGTAGCCTTTAAGTTACCCACCCACTTGGGTGTGGCCTCTTATACTATTTATTCTGATGTAAAGCACACATATGGGCTCTTTTCTGGCTGCAGGATTCCATTGCTATTCCCTGTTCCAGCAGAGGATTGTGATTTATGAGTCTACCCCTAAATAAATAACCCTCTATTATTATTCTCAATTCTGAGCCACTGTGGGATTTCTTTTAAGCATCTTTCTTCACTGCTCCTCTCTGCAACATTTCACTAGTTGCTCAACTTCTGTGGATATTCCAAATGAAATACACACATCTAAAGCTTAAAGCTAACTAACATCCATGTATGAGAGAAAATATAAGATTTAAGATTTAGTCTTTTTGTCTGAATTACTTTATTCAAGATTATTGTTTCCTGTTCCATTCATTTACATGAAATTTTCATAATTTCATTTTAATTTTTCTTAATAGCTAAGTTATATTATATTGTGTAAATGTACCAAAATCTCATTATCCATTCATTAAATGATGAACCTCTAGCTATTTCTGACAATTATGTATAGTCAGTGATGAACATGGATGAGCAAGTATCTCTAGTAATAAGGAGAGTACTTTGGGTATATGTTAAAGAGTGTTGTAGCTGGATCTTGTACTATACTATGTAACATGAAGGCCTGGTTTGTTTCTGTCCTCCCACCAGGTCCCACAGTCATTAGGTCCCAAAGAAAATCACACAGAGGTCGCCACAAGATTATAAACTGATTGGCCCATTAACTCAGGCTAAGTATTAGTTCTTATAAGTTATATTAACCCATTATCCTTATCTATGTTAGCCACATGACTGCACCTTTTTCAGCGGGGCAGGTCACATCCTGCTTCTTCCGTGGTCTGGGCAGAATTGGGGAGGAAGTAAGAATAATGGGTTAATACAAGCTACAAGAGCTAATAAGAAGCCTAAGCTAATGGGCCAATTAGTTTATTATTAATATAGACCTCTCCGTGTGATTTTCTTTGGGACCTAATGACTATGAGACCTGGTGGGAGGACAGAAACCAACCAGGCCTTCTTGTTACAGAATGGCTCCCACATGGACAACTGCATCCACATAAAGCCTGAGAAAGCTTGGGAAAGAATAAAGCATGTTTTCTTGGTAGCAGCAATTTCTCGGGTCTGCTCTGCTTGCTAGAGGCAAACAAGTGCTCTCATCTAAGAGAGGCTTTCTGACTCAGCTTTAGCTGCAAAACCCTGCAGCTCTTTAAGAGGTCCTGCCAAGAAACATTTAAATAATGTTGAGAAAAAGCTGACCGCATGCTTGTCAGTTTTCAGCCATAGCAGGAAAAAAGCTGCGCCATTTTAAAAAGCCAGCTTTCTGGGCCATCCTGCCAGGGCAAATTCTGACTCTTTCATGCAGGCAGTCCAGCTACTGAGCATTTGAGTGTTGTTTGTGGACACACTGTTTCAGCTTGCTTGCTGGCAAGGACCTTGAAACACCATAGAGTTGTGGCAATAAACATGGTTCCGGCTGGTACCTCAGCCATGAGGCTAGAATCTCAGAAAGCTAAGGAATGGGCTGGATCCAGCTGTCAAAGCCATGGTTTTTATCCTACCCATATTGCTTGGTAAATTAAAGACTCGTGTAGTCAGAAAAAGAGAGATATACAGCAAAGATAGATTAAAAGACAAAGAATCTCTAAATGGTTTATAGTGTGTTAAAAATATATGCAGGCTTGAAAAAAGGGTTAAAGTTCTTAAAATAAAAAAGAAAGAAAGAGAGTAGTTGGGTGTGGTGGTACACACCTTTAATCCCAATACTTGGGAGGCAGAAGTAGATTGACCTCTGTGACTTCAAAGTGTGGTAGCACACACCTTTAATCCCAATGCCTTGGAGGCAGAGACAGACAGATCACTGTGAGTTCAAGGTGTTGTAGCACACACCTTTAATCCCAGCACTGGGGAGGCAGAGACAGGCAAATCTCTGTGAATTCAAGGACAGCCTGGTCTACAGAGTGAGTTCCAGGACAAAGATACACAGAAACCCTGTCTCGAAAAGCCAAAAATTAAAAATAAAAGAAATAGAGTTTAAAATAAAGCTGCATAAATATGGAAAACACACAGAGAATCTTGATACTGTATGTTATTATGCTCTCTTTGAGTTGTTTGAATGCTGAGGAAGGAGCAACACCTGCTAAAAGACTTTTGTTTATAAATGCTCCTGAATTAAGCCAAGGAAGGTATTTTGAAAATACCTTGACTTCAAAATTGAAGTCAAAAGGTATGTTACTTCGGAGAAGAGATTTTGCTTTTGTTTCCACAGGAAATGAGAGACTGTGGATTCATTCTGAGTTAAGAAAAATCAGGTTTGATCAAGGAAGACCACCTGAGAAATCTCCGGTAGGAACAGATCGCCCAGATGTTAGAGTTCTACATCCAAAAGAGGTTCAAGACTGCTGCCTGAGATGATCAAGCCTCACAGGATACTCCAGTCAGGACTTTATCATAACTCTAAATTTTCTTTAGGTACCCATAAGATTATCAGTGCCCCCAACCAGCCAGAAGTAGCCTGGAATACTATGCCCACATTCCCAAAAAATGGACTATGGATATTTTTCTTTGTTTAAAAAAAAAAGAGGGGGAAGTGGTGCGGGAGAATTGTCTGTATTCTGTCAATCATGTTTTAAATAAATGTTGATTGGCTAGGCAGGAAGTATAGGTGGGTAAACCAGACAGGAAGTAAAGGTGGGGCCAGAAGAACAGGAGTATCCTGGGAAGAAGGAAGCTCTCTCCTTGCTCCTGGTCAAGCCACCGAAGAAGCAGAATGTGACCTGCCTCACTGAAAAAGGTACTGAGCCATGTGGCTAACATAGATAATAATAATACAAGCTACAAGAGCTAATAAGAAGCCTGAGCTAATGGGCCAATCAGTTTATTATTAATATAGACCTCTCTGTGTGATTTTCTTTGGGACCTAATGACTGTGAGACCTGGTGGGAGGACAGAAACCAACCCAGGCCTTCATGTTACCATACTATATCATAAATATTAGAAGAACAGAAAAGTAATCTTCAGTCTCACACAGCTATGAGCTCTGCTAATAAAATAGTGACCTGCCTGTAAGATATATCTGCTGGTGCAATAATGGCACAAATGTTAATGGAAGTAAATAACAATTTCTTAATTGGGCTTAAGTTCTGCTTAATGAGTTGGAGCCCATATCTGAAACTATTAATCAGACCAAGATCCTAAGACTAGATAAGTCATGGGCCCTAGGAAAAAAAAACACCTACTATTATTCTGTTAATTGAACATAGCAATAAAATGATTTCTAATGATATATTGCTATTCCTTTAGACTAATGCATTCCTCAGTACTCTTCAGAGAAGTTTCTTTTAGCAGTAGATGGTGATTAATATAGAGACCCAGAACTTGTCATGGTTCACAGAATAATTGGTTGGAATGTTCATTCCAAAAGGGAATATTCTCTTGTACCTCTTCCATCTTAAGGCTCAGAGATCATTTCGGAACAAGGGTGGAAAGGCTATAAGAGCCAGATGATGGAAACACAACAGCACAGCTGCATATATAAAGTGACAGAGATCATAACAGCATTCACAAGGCCTGTAAAAACTCAAGCCAGACCAAATTCCAGCAATGAGAGGAAAGATGGGCAGGAAGCCCTGCCCATATCCAAGAAGCTATAGGCACTTAATACTTTCCAAGAAAGGGAGGATTAATTTTCTTTAAGACTATTGTTCCCAGTAAGCCTACCATGCTCCAGTGAAAAGTCACACAGCCAAGCATATATGGACTGCACAAATTGGACTTCACAGGTGAAAAAAGAAAACCAAGTTAAGTGAGTAGGAAATGGAAATATATCTTGGAGGAATTGGGGCAAGGGTGAAAATGATCAAAATGTGTTGTATGGAATTCTCAGAGAATTAGTAAAGAAAAGTAGAAGTTTTCTGTGACTTTTTCTTTTAATTTATTTTATCTCATATAATACATCCCAACCATAACATCCCCTCCCTCAGCTCCTTCAGTACCCCCATATTGTCCCTATCCACTGCTCCTCCAAAGCCCCTCAGAAAAGAACAGGCCTCCAGTGATATCAACTGAAGGTAGCATAACAAGATGCAATAATACTAGACACAAACAATCATATCAAGACTGGAAGAGACAGCCCAGGAGGAGGAAAAGGGTCCTAAGAGCAGACAAAAAGAAGTCAGAGATACCCTCACTGCCACGGTTAGGAGTCTCAAAACACCCTATGACCTAAACAACCACACCATGTATGGCAGAGGACCTACTGCAGAGCCATGTAGTCTCTCTGAGGTTGTGAGCTCTAATGAGCCCCACTTATTTGATTCTGCAGGCCATGTTCTCCTGGTCTCCTGGAGCCTTCTGGCTCCAATCTTTCTCCCCCTCTTTTGAGGGATTCTCTGAGCTCCACCTAGTGTTTGGCTGTGGGTCTTTGCATCTGTTCCCATTAGTTGCCGCAGGAAGCCTCTCTGATGACAATTGGGTTAGATACTGATCTCTGAGTATAGTAGAATATCATTAGGAATCATTTAATTGTTTGTTTTTTTATTTTCATCATGTTTGCTTCTACCCTAAGTCTTTGGGCTATCCAATGTTCCTGGCCTCCAGAAAGTGTTCAGCCTGGGCTCCCTCTTATGGCTTCAGCCTCAGATTAGACCAATCATTGGTTGGTCACTCCCACAAGTTCTGCACCACTACCCCAGCACTTCTTGCAGGTAGGACATGGAAGCCTTGACTGGTTACAGAATATGGCTGGTTCAGGCTTTGTATCCCCCATTACTAGGAGTTCTCACTAGGGTCGCCCTTGTAGGTTTCTGGGCATTTCTAGTGAACTAGGTTTCCACATCACACCCTAAATGCCATCCTATTCCAGTTGTCTAGATTTTCCCCTCATTTTTAATTTTAATTTTTGATGTATTCATGCATATATACATTGATTTTGTGATCATATTTGATCCTGATTACTCTATCTTAATCCATTTCCCACTCCTGCTGACTCCTTTCCTCTCCACAACTAATTCCCATCCTAGTTTTATTTCTTCTTTTTTGTGTGTGACTCACTGAGTTTAGAGTTGTTTTCATGAGAATGTATGGTAGTTTGTTTACCGGATCTTGAGCAATTTACCAGGCTATACAATGAAAAGAGAAGCGACTCGCCCCACCAGCAACTACTAACTACAAACATATTAAGGTCAATTCAGGCCTCATGGACCCCTTGTCTATCCATGAGAGTACGTGGAGGGGCCCAGTTTTGGGTAAGACTTGTTTAGGCATCCACAGCTACTTTGTGTTCATGACTGCAATGTTCGTAGCACATCCAAAGACAGCATTGTATAGCACTCTTCGTTCTCAGGCTCTTATATTCTTTCTGCTTCCTCTCCATGGAACTCCTTTTAGTCTTCTAAGGGGTTACATAGATGTATTGTTTCTGGTTGAACACTCATCAGTTCCTTATAGCCAGTAGGTTCATCACTTATAGGTCTCTGCATTAATCATGGCCCTCTGCAAATAAGTTTTTCTGACCAACACTGAGATCAGTACAAACTTGTATGTATAAACATCGATATTTAGAAGCCAGTTTGATCACATGTCCTTTCAGCTAGACGACAGTAGTAGATGCTGCCCCCCATCTGGGTCTGTGGTCTCCCCATCCACTGGCTTTTGAGCAGGCTTAAAGTACCAGGCATGTATTCCCTCCCAGGGAGCAAGCAGGCTTCATATCCAATCAGAAAGCAGTTGAGAAAACATAGTGCTTTTATCATTTGTAATAAAATGGGACTGTTTCAAAAAGTTCTTGAAAATCTTTCGTCCTCATAATTTTACTAGGCTAAACAGAAAATGGTTCATTTGTCTCCAAAATGAAAGACAAGACCTCTACACCAGAAGCCTGCATTCCACAAAATTGTTTTCGATTTCAGAAAGGTCATAGTTAACAATAACATATAAATTTTCAAACATAGAACTGGTAAATGCATTAAGGTTTCTTATTGGAATTCTGCACTGTAATAGTCTCTCTGTGTGTGTGTGTGCACGCACACGTGTGCACGTGTGTGTGTGTAATAAGCTGTAAGTCATGCATATTACCATTGTAAAACTCCATTATTACAAAGTATTTTACTATGTATTAAATTACTACTGTGTCCCGGGGCTCCTTGTAGGAACACTACTACTCACTGCTGAACTCATTATTGATATTGAGGAATTCCCTTGATAACTATAGCAAGCTAGTATTTCAATGCCCAAAGTGTTACATTAACAGATATAATTAGATTTGTCACTGCATTAACATTATATTTCCCCCATAAATATTGAAAAAAAATCATGTACTCAGACCTAGAGGGAAAGATTGTGTTCTTAAATATAGAAATGAAGAAGCCATTGTGTACTTATTATAACTATGGAAGTAAAGGTTCAATACAAGTCAGTACAAGTCATAGTCGGGTGTGTATTGCCTATCTCTTCCACATCTAAAATAAAAATGAAGTCTACTTTTTCTTTCTCCTTTTATTCAAAATTGATTCTTTTCCCACATAATATATCCTGATTATGCTTTCTCCTTCATCTACTCCACCAAATTCTTCCACACCTCCCCTCCCATCTGGATCCACTTGCTTTCTGTCTTTCATTAGAAAAGAACAGGCTTCTAAAATATAGTAATAAAATATAATATAATATAATATAGTAAGATAAAATAAAAAATATTATGTTGGAGTTGGACAAGACAAACCAACAGAAGGAAAAGAACCCAAGAGATAGCAGAAGAATCAAAGACCCACTCATTTATACACTCAGAAATCCCATAAAAACACTAAACCAGAAGCCATAATGTATCCACAGAGTATGGGTGCAGATCTGTGCAGGCTCTGTCAAAGATGCTTCAGTCTCAGGAGTTCACATGGGCTTTGATCCTGTTGATTTAGAAGTCTTTGTTTTCTTGGTGTCCTCCACCTCTTACACACTCTTTTGGCCTCCTCCTTGGCTGGGTTCCCTGTGCCCTGAGGGCAGGGTTTTGACGACCCAGTTGGAGCTGAGAGTTCAAAGGTCTGTAATTGTAAGTTGTCTGGCCCTGGGACTCAGTGTCTGTACTTATCTGCTGCAAGAGATAGCTTGTCTGACAAGGCAAAGCATTGATCTAGAAGTCTAGTGGAATAATGTTAGAAGTCATTTGATTACATTTCTGTTTGTTTTGCTTTTGTTCAGTACTAGCTGATTTTACTGTAGGTCCCTAGGTTGTCTAGTCTCTGGATCTCAGTCACTTAAGCAGTGTCAGGTACGGGTTTCATCTCATGGAGTGGGCCTTAAGTCAAATCAGATATTGATTGGTTACTCCCATAAGCATTGTGCCACAATTGCCTATTGTATCTTATAGGCAGGACATTTTATATCAAAGGGTTTATGACTGGCTTGGGGTTTACAGTTCTCTTTTGGTAGCAAGCACAGCACCTTCATTCCTCTAACAAATAGGCTAGAATATAGGGATAAATGCTTTATGTAGGCACCAGCTCCACTTCTCCAAGTTCAATGAGTTGCGCAGGTGTTGTCTTAAGCAACAGGGCCTTGTTAACAGTTTATGGAGAGAAATCTACAAACCTGAATTGTTTGGGGATTCCCATGTGACTCATTTGGCCAATAACTCAATTAGATGTACTGGTACTGAAAGCTTCAATTGGTAGCAGTCCAGTTTGAACTTTGTCTCCCGCCATTATTTGGCAATTTCATTTAGATCAGCTTCACACATGTATATATTTTAGGAAGCTTCTGGTATAGAATTCCATACTACCCCTTAAATGCCCCTTAATTTTGGCTTTGTATCCCCATATTTCCTTATTTAATCCCCTAGCTTGTTTCAACTTCTGGCTCAAAAGATAGCTTAGTCGTTGAAGGCAAGGCTCACAACCAAAAAATATGTCTTCTTTAATAAATTAATGACACTAGGAAAGAGAAAGAGATGGGGGAGGTGAAAGGAGAAGAGGAAAAAAGAGGGACATGGTAAGGAAGAATGAGATATGTATACCGCTGTATACCCATACAAGTGTTTTGTTTTTGTAGTCTTTCCTTCCTTAATAACAAGGAATCTGAAACCTATTGTCTTAGTTAGCTTCCTAAGCTTTGATAAAACACTGTGACCAAAAGCACCTTTGGGAGTAAAGGGTTTATTTCAGTTTACAGAACTGCATCTCAGCCATCACTGAGGAAAAGTCAGGGCAAGAGTTCAATGAGGGTAGGAGCCCGGACCCATACACAGAAGAGGCCATTAGAGGACAGCTGCTTACTGGCTTGTTCTCCCTGGCTTCGGGAGTCTGGTTTTTAATAGCACCCAGGGCCACCATTCCAAAGGTGGCACCACCCCCAGTGGGCTGGACCCTCCCACATCAATAAATAATAAAGAAAATGTACTACAGACTTGTCTAAAGTTCAGTATAGTGGGGGTGTTTCCTCAGTTGAGGTTCCCTCTTTCAAACTAAGTCTAGCTTGTGTGAAATTGACATAAAACTAGCCATCACAGCTATTAAGAGCAAACTCTTTTGTCATTAGTTCATTGATAAGAAAACCAAAACCTATACAATTTAAGACAGTTGTCCAATGCTGTCTACCTGCCTCCTGCCTGGGGTGACTCAAAATAGTTTCCAAAATGTCTGAAGGCTTAATTCCATGACCAAAAGTAAGTGTCAATTTTTGAAATAATGGACAAGAAGAACATGGGAAAAGATAGTAAAAACGTTGGTCCCCAGGGCAGTTAGGTCTTTGTCAAGGACAAGAGATTCTAAACATTATTTCTCTTTAGTGCTTAGTGTCATAGTTATATTCTCTCTTCATATTTATTACTAAAGTTTATTACTCTTTTATATCCTCAATTTCAAACACACCACTATCTCCCAACTCCTCCTGTCGTTCTAACGTACTCCTTTTAGCACCTGGAACTTTAGTCTTTTTAAAACTTTACAGGACACTTACTCTTTATGCTTCATCAAATTGTAACAATTTCTCATAATTCTCAAGTCGTCGGTTTATTTTTTCTTAGTGTGAACAGCACAGTTCATCACTATCATTACTGTCTTGCATATGCTTTCAATATGCTTACATGTTCCTTCCTCACAGTCACCAGGCAAAATGTAATTCAGGTTAAGTCCAATTCTTTACCTTCATTTATCTGAATCAATACAAGCAAAAGTGCTTCATGGAAACTATATAACCACATTTATTTGCTTTATTGTAAATTGTTGGCCATGAATATTATCTGTGTCCTTTTAGTCTTACCCCAAACTCATACTAAATTTCTCTAGCCCAGTCATGTTCCCATTCTATTTGGTGCCAATTTTATGCCTTTTCTCCCTCAAATCTCCACTGTATCATCTTTGCAATCATTCCAACTGATTACTTTATTACTTAACTTAGAAATATGAAGAAAACTTCAAGTTATACACTACTATAATCTTATAGAGATAATTCTCTTTTTATTGCCATATTTATGCAGTTATGAAACCACCAATAAATTAATAGATCTAAGAAAAAAAGCCTCAGTAGCCACATCCCCAAAGACAAAAATAGGCACTGTGTGCCTTCTGATAGAAATATATAACTCTCTATTCGAACATTTGAATTCTGATCTGTTAATCTGTTTTGGTTTTGTATAAGAAAATATTCAATGTCAGAATTATGCCAACAGCTTCAGCCCATGCAGTACTAAGGATTGAACCTCGAACCTTGTATATACAGGGATCTGAATGTTTTGTTGGCCTTGAGCATCTATGTCATGGAGTCTTTGGCTTATGTACTTCACTTATACCAGGTTGAACAACTTGTTAATTGAAGGATTTACTTTATCAATTTAAGGGGTTATTTTTGCTCCATGGAATTTAACCCATCCTATTTCACTCTACTCCCTAGACTGAGGCAGACTTAATCTTTAGAGTGCTTTATAATTCATGGGTCTATTTAAAATTCACCATAACTTCTGTGTTTAAACTGAATGAGATGCCCAGGCAAAATGAAAACTTTTCTGTCTCTTTGTATGTGCACACTCATGTTCACACATATTCTGTATGTACAAATGCACACACAGGTATAATTTTATTATGTGCATACTGCTTTGTGTCACATTGCCTGTCTACCTATCTCACTCTGTGAACTGATTGGATCTGTCCAGATATTTATTGTTAAAGGCAAAGTTCAATTTAACTGCTTGCCTTTATAGAAATTTCGTTTTCAGTGGGAAGTAGTTGATGGGAGAGATGCATAACAAGCCAAAACTCTGAAATGGAACATCTACATTCAGACCAAAAGCCTCAGGGAACAGTGGAAGAGGATGCAGAAAACCTGGGGAACCTGGAGGATGGAAATGCTGTCTCCGGACACAGCCTGGCTATTGTACCCATGAACTCACTGCAGTTGTGGTTATCTATGCAAAGACCTGCACAAGATCAAGGCTGCCAACATTCCAGCACAGATGAGCAGACGATCTCCAGGCACCATGCTTTGCTGATAATTGATGGCAGCTGGGAAAAGGAGAATTGATAGCTTTTGAAGATGTGGCCACAGGCAGGTTTTCCATGTTGCAATGGATGGCCCCCACACCCTGCTCATATGGGCAGCACTATATGAACTCAATAGATTTTTAGAGAGAATTGGGAGGGGATGTGTTGGAAGAGATATGAGAGGAATTTTAGGTCAGAGATCAGAGATGGGGAATAAATATGATCACATTTTTTGTATACATGTATGAAAGTCTAAAAAATAAAGAAAAATTTAAAAAGTCAAAAAAGAGAATATCCAAGTTACTTAGATTCATTTCTATTATTTAAAAAAAATCTCAACAAAAGCAACTTAAAGGAGAAAAGGTTTATTTCGACTTATAATTCCAGGTTATGGTCCATCATTGGGGGAAAGTCAAAACAGGAACTTCAAAAAGATAGTCACATTACATACACAGTCAAGAGCAAAGAGAAGTGAATGTATACATTCTTTCTTGTTTGTTCAGCTTATTTTTTCCATTCTTATATAGTTTAAAACCCCCTGCACAAGGAATGGTTTTGCTTATAATGGTCCAGGTCTTTTGGCATCAATTAAATAAGACAATCCCTGAAAACATGCCATAGACCAATCCTTCATTGGTATTTTCTTTATAGGTGCTTTTAGACTATGTCAAGTTAAAAGTAAAAGTTAACCATCACATACAGCTTGCATAATTTATAAAAATAAAATTTAAATTCTCAGGTTCTGGAGGCTAGAAATACATTGTCAATGTGTTAGCATCAGGCAGAAGAGCTTTAAGAAGGTAATGGTAGCTGATATAAGAGGAAGAGGCAGTTGTCTCTGAAAGTGTAGAGTCTACACTGTAGATCCTGAGAAATTGTAGAGATATCCAAGATATCTCTGGATCCCAATTTAAACATTTATTTTTCAAAGACAATATAGGAATATTGAATACTGGTTGGATATAAGGAATTACCATTCATTGACCCCTCTGGGCTGGAAATGGGACTCTTAGGATCTTTGGAGTTTAGAGAATTAGGGGCAGATATCCAAGGGTTTGGGGGCAGCACAAATTGGTCTTGAAAGATTTTTAACATAAGACACAAAGTTGGGTAGGTAGGGAAGGGGTGGTTGATCTGGTAAGCTTTGGTGGAGGGGGGTGAATATGCTCTAAATGTGTTGTGCGAAATTCTAAAAGGGCTATTAAAAAGGGAAGAGCTTTAAACAGCAGACCAGCAAGACAAACTCAAACTCAACATTCTTATGACAACTAAGCCACTCCACAGTAAAGACATCAACTCACCGGTAAGGACAGAGACTTCATAATGTAGTGACCTCCTTTAAGCCCAATTTATATAGTTGCATTTGGAATTATTTATATAATACATAAAATTTGGAGACTATAATCTAATTATAGCACTGTATACCATCAAGTATCTGAATGAAGAACAGCAGAGGAAAGAATACTTTTAAAAGGTTACTTTATATAAAGGATCAATCAGCAAGACTATGGATACAGCTCTGGTATAGAGCACTTGTCTAACATATATGAGGCTATAATTTTCAATCCCCAACAAATACAAAGACACACACACATACACACAAACACACACATATACACACAAACAGAGAGAGAGAGAGAGAGAGAGAGAGAGAGAGAGAGAGAGAGAGAGAGAGAGAGAGAGATGTGACCTAAATCATGACCCAAGTACATGCCTGTAATTCCAGGACTTGGAAGGCAGGGATCACAACAAATTCCAGGTCAGCCTTGGGAGCATAACATGTTCCAGCTCAGCTGGAGTTAGGCAGTAAGATCCTGTCTCCAATAACAAAGAACAAACAAATACAAAATTGACTCAAGGGACACATTTACCACTTGCAACATACAGATGTTGTCTGGATCCCAATTTAAACATTTGTTTTTCAAAGACAATATAGGAATATTGAATACTGGTTGGATATAAGGAATTACCATTCATTGACCCCTCTGGGCTGGAAATGGGACTCTTAGGATCTTTGGAGTTTAGAGAATTAGGGGCAGAGACAGCTGAGCAGTTTTCAGATATGTGACTTCCTTTTTTAAAGAGGGTGTGCAGCTTTATTTGACAAAGTAACAGAGATATAACATCATCTGGATCGAATATCTGTGATTGATAGGAGCCAGGCTCCCTGAATAGCCTTCTAAGAGTCTCTGTACAGTTAATGGTTAACCTTTTAGGAAGCTGTCAAAACACTGGACATTCCCAAATGAGACAAAGTGGTGCATCTCAGGAAAGGTGCTCCAGTATTCTTGCAAAAAAAAAAAGTGCAAGCACAGCTGTAGGGTTGATCAGAGGTTTGGGCTCCAGCCATGGTGCTATTGATGGATGGTGGTACTGTAAGATGTGGGCTCTTGCAACATTACATGTGTGCTCTAAAGGGGATAGTGGGACCCTGTGTTGAAAATAGGTTGTTTTAGGGTAGGAATCCCAAAAATGAACAGTTCTAATTATTGTCCTTGGCCAGAAACTGAAAATAACTTTGATTCTGTCCTGGTTGGAGGTCAGGAAGGGATTTCTAGTTTCCTCTCATCTTTCCATCCTTTTACACAACCTAAACAAGTACCCCGCCTGGAAACTCCACGTGATGACATGACTGAAGCTGAGAGGTCTCTGGACACTCCCAAGTGGGACAACCAGACTAACTGCTTCCCTGTGCCTCATCCCAGTTTCTGCCATAAGTCATAGAAAAAGCCTCTGAGCTAACATCTTGGTGATTCCATTTTCTGGTCCTGCTCCTGGTGTGAGGGAACTGGTGTGAGTTTACAATAAAACTCCATCCGAAACTCATAGTCCCATTGTCATGAGACATGGGACCCAGATGTCACTGGCTCAGGGTCACTTTGGTGGCTGTTGATTTGTCCAGGACTCTGGCATTCTGGGTTATGCTCACTTGAGCAAGAGAGAAACCTCCCTCACGCACAAGGACCCCTATTGTGGGATATTTGTACACTGTGTGAAGATATATTGCTGTGATTGATTGGTTTAATAAAGAGCTGAATAGCCAATAGCTAGGCAGGAGGTATAGGCGGTACTTCCAGGTAGTGAAAGGAAGTAGGAGGAGATAATTGAGGCATGGAGGAGACGTCAATGAGACATTGAGTTAGTCAGACATACAGAAGAAAGAAACGTAAAAAGTCACATGGTAAAAAGTAGGTTAACAGTAATGGGTTAATTTAAGTTATAACAGCTAGTTAGAAACAATCCTAAGCTATAGGTTGTGATTTTATAATTAATAATAAGTCTCTGTGTCATTATTTTGGAGCTGGTTGCAGGACAGAGAAAGGCTCATTACAGATCACACTTTGCCAGTATTTCTCAGATCCTTGCTTTTTCCATTTTTTTTGTTTGTTTCTGGCCACAAAGTGAGTGGGTTTGTTCTGCGACATACTTCTACTGTGGTATTGCCACAGGACTCAAAATAATGGGGCCCACGTACCATCAATGGAAAATCAGAGTTGCCAGCCAGATGGAGAGGGAGCAAGACATGCAGGAGGACACCCCCTGAGTTTCTACGTAAAGAATGGAGAAAAACCCTTGTAAGATACTGAGAAAGCATTTGGAATAAGGAGTTTATTTGGACCCAAGAGGTGACATTATTTTGGAAGGTTCTGGAAACTTTAGGAGAAAGCAGGTTAGTGGGATTAGGTCCCTCCCAAGCCACTTCTTTGCTCTTCATGCCCAGGATGAAGATGTTCCTCTACTACATGATCTTACCACCATGATGTCAGCCCTAGGATGATGATGTCCCTCTGCCAAATGCTCCCACAACCATGACGTTAGTCCTAGGATGAAGATGTTCTTCTGCCACACGCTTCCACCACCATGACGTCAGCCCTTGGATGATGTTCCTCTACCAGATATGTGACTTCTACCACTCCCTTTTTTCCTCTCACCTCCTGTATTGAACATACCTCTACATAGTTTAAGGTAAGCTTGAACTACATAACAGACTGCTCCAAAACAAACAACTCAAAACATTTGTTAACTCTAATGAAATTGGAGGGGGGACTAGCCACCTACCTCTCACACCCACTTTTCCTTTCACCTATTTTGTTTGTGAGAAAACTAAGGGTGGATATAATGAAAAATATAAGTCTCTGAAGAAAGAGATAGAAAAATAAACAGTAAAACTGGAAAGACATCTTATGTTCATGGATTCATAGAACTAATGTGAAAATGAGCATTCTACTAAAAGGTATTTTCAGATTCAATGCAATAAAAATATGTCTCCATTTCTTCAAAGAAATAGAAAAACATCCTAAAATTAATATGGAACCTCAAAATATCCCAGAGAGCTAAAACAATCTTGAAGACAAAGAACAGTGCTGGAGAGATTACAATTCCAGATGTCAAGATATATTACAGAGCCATAGATACCAAAACAATATGGTGCAATCACAAAAACAGGCATTTAGACGAATGGAACAAAAGAAGAAAAAGAAAAGTGGCTAAGAGATATCTCAAAACTTAGCCTTTGTTCCTAGTAACTAGGGACAATATAAATCAAAACAACTTTGAAATTTCATCTTACCTCAGTCAGAGTGTCAGTGATTAATGGAACAATTGATAACAATTGGAGTGGATAAGGGGAAAGGGAGTCCTCATTCCCCGTTAGTGGGATGAAACTGGTGCAGCCACTATAGAAATAAGTGTGGATAATTCTAAAGAGCTAAAAGTAAGTCTACCATATAATCCAGCTGAACCATTCCTTGACGTATGCCCAAAACTCGACATCCTACTCCATGGTTACTTTTCTCGGCATGTTCACAAGAGCCAGAAATTTGAAACAGCCCAATGTTTTACAACTGACAAATGGATAATGAAAATGCAGCACATATACTATTTAGTTGTAACAAAAATGAAATAATGAGCTTTGTAGATAAGTGAAGTAAAGAAGATTATATTAAGTCAGGTAACAACAGACCCAGAAAGACAAATACTGCATGATTTCTTTCATTGGAAGCTCCTAGCTCCAAACCTTCAGATGTGAATACATAGCCTACAGTAACTATAGAACCTAAAAAAGTAAAATGGGACCATTGCCAGGACAGGGATATTGGGTAGAAATAGAGAGGGAACTAGCAGAGTGCAAGTTGTCTGACCAGGGAAATGGGAAAGGGTAGACTCTTTTAGGGAGTGGGAAGGTAAATATAGAAAAAGGTGGGAAAGGTAAATGATGATAGTTAAATACAAGTGTTCTGGTAGGGTAAATGGGAAAGAGGGTCTTTTTAATGAAGGAGTGGGAGGGTCTTTTTAATGAAGGAGTGGGAGTTACAAATAGAAGAATGAGAGAGGTGGGAAAATAATATGGATGGCTGAAAATGCCACAAGGAATCATTCTATTAACTATTTATCTATAACAGATAATTATGTGTAGCATTTTAATGAACTTTGCAAAAGCCCCGATACAAAAAAATGAGAAGACCTCTTGTGAGCTGCTGGAGAGGGATTCCAAGACTCCGAAGTCATACAGTCTATTGCTGTTGCCCTTGGTTACTTCTCAGAAGTGAAATGCAAGTCCCTATTGCTGAAGATACCATTCACTTCAGAAAAATGCCTCAGAGACTCCTGAGCTTGAACTGACCTGAATATTCCCTCCCTAAATTCTAGTGGTACCAAAAAATACCAGACAAGTTTCCAAAGGAAAGAGACAATTTTATATTTTTGGTTGTGAGCCTAGCCTTTAACGGCTGAGCCATCTCTCCAGCCCTAAAAAAATGTGTAGCCCAGGCTGGCCTCGAACTCGTGATCCTCCTGCCTCTGCCTCCTTCAGCAAATCCTACCGGCGTGCGCCACCACTACCGGCGGAAAGAGACAATTAACAGTCCTACCCTGCTATGACACCTGTGGACTACAAGCACCATTACATAATAACCCCAAGGTTAAAGTACTGCATGAACACCTCTCTGGACTTAAGACCCTCTCAACAAGTGGGAACCATTCCAGATTGGAAACCTACTGTCTACTCAGTTCTAGTGAAGTCACGGTTATTAGTGGAGAACCTACAATTACTAATTTACAAAACTAGGATAATCCCTAGCAACAATCTATAGATATTTGTCATTATATCCACAGATATAAGTGTATTCTTCACTCTTTATCACAAAACCTTCTTTGCAACAGATGGAGATCACTAAAGAAAACCAAAACCAATCAAAATGTAGAGTTCAGGAGCCTACAAAACAATCCCAGTCCTAAGGTTCAGGGAAACAGTGTGCAAGAGGGGATAGAAAGATTGCAAGAGCCAGAAGATTAGAAAGTTTGCTGCAAGACTGTCTGCTAGTAATGTCAGAAGATACATCCACAAAATCTCTCCAACATGACTGCTCAATTGTGAGCTGAACAAGGAAGACACCAACGCACATGCCAAAATGGATGGGGAAAGGGCTATGTGTCCTCAACCCTACACAAAGAACTACAGACAACTGAGGAAAACCTGAGAGTGGGAGAGGTCGTCTTCACCAGTAAAGGAGAGAGTACTAATTGGTTTTCCAGTACCAAATCATCAGCCTTGAAAACATTCATACATGTAACATTATACAGGCCAAACAGGCTATATTTAGGATATATCACATAAATATGTAGATATTTATGTGTGTGATGTCCTAAATATAACACACACACACACACACACACACACACACACACAGGGGGGGGAGAGAAAGAAAGAGCGAGAGCGAGCTAGTGAGCGAGAGAGAGATATTAGTATTCCTAATGACTTACTTAATACTTGTAGAATAAGGCCTCTCTCAACTCTCATCAGAGAAGCTTCTGTTTGCAGCAGATGATGATCAGTTCACAGACCCACAACTGTCCAAGGATCAGAGATAAAAAGAGTACAGAATATTCAGCCCTAGATGAAACATGTACACCATATCTCCTCCTCCAAAGATTCAGCAATCCATGTAGAAGAGGGGACAGAAAGAGTATAAGAGTCAGATGACATGACCTTATAAGTAGAAAATTCGAAATACTCCCCCCCAAATAATAGAAATTTAAACATGAATTTGCCAATAATACATAATTGAAGGTCAACATGCAGAAACCAATAGCATTATCATATGTGAGTAGTAGATTACCTTCAACTTAAACCAATGAATGAATCCAATTTATAATATCTACACAATGCAACTAAGAAATATTTTTACCCCAAAGTAGAACTTCATAATGAATCTTATGGATAATTGGTGAAAGAAACTGAGGACATATACAGAAAACACAATAGAAAGGTATCATGTGTTCATGGGTTAGAAGAATCAATAATTTTGAGATGATACAGTGCCCAAAACATTACACAGACTTAATGAAAGCCTTGTCAAAACACCAATGACATTCTTCACATAACTAGAAAAGAATAATTTTATTATTTAAATAGAAACACAAATATTTTTATCAGTCAAAGCCACCCTGAACCCCGCGTCCCCCCCAAAAAAAATCAAGCAAGGGGCATTATAGTACTCAATTTCTAATTGAAGTACAAATTGCAGGAATGAAAACAGCATCATGTTGGCATACATACAGGCACAAATAATGATATAACAGAATAGACAGCCAAGAGGTAAATCTACACATAGATAGCCAATTCAGTTTCAGCAAAGGTGTTTATAACACATTTGGATACTGATTATATCTCCAATAAATGGCCTTTGGAAAATGTGATATCCATAAAAAAAAAACAAAAAAAACCCAAAAAACAATAGTACACCCCGATAATTCATCAATTATTCTAACAAACTCAAAACATGTTAAATACTTAAACATAAGTATAAAAGTTATGAACTATACTATAAATATATGAGACAATACTTTAGGGCATTGGAATGGGCAAGGATTTTTTAAATTGAAAAACTGAGCAACAAAGGAAATAATAAATGGAGTGAAAGGTGACCTACAAAAAAAGAGAAAACATTTGCAAACCATGTAATGTAACTAACGATGAACTGATACCCTAAATGCAAGAGAGACATACACAGATCTACATAGGAAGGAGAAAAAGACAAGATCTCCTGAGTAAATTGGGAGCGTGGGAGTCAAGGGAGATGGTAGAAGGGGAGGGGGCAGAAGGGAGAAGGGTGGAGAAAAATGTATAACTCAATAAAAACAGTAAAAACGATTGCCTAAATATAAAGAAACTCTAAAAACTCAGTAGCAGAAAGGACACATCTTACGGCACTTCCATAAATACATATAATGTACTCTGATCATTTATTATATTCATTTCCTACATACCACATTATAATATTTTCCTCCAGTCTTCTGTGTCTTTGACACCCTACCTTTCAGGTTCATGTCTTTTGATGCTGGGCTACATTGCTGGCTGGTAGAGGCCCAGTCTAACACTAGCCTAACAGCTTTTTCTCTAATGGGTCATCCTGAGGCTTTGGGGTTCCTAAATATTGCCTAATGGCAGATATTACAGGGAGGAAGAAAAGGCGCAAGAGATAGCCTTCTTGGATTTTTTTTTTGGTGGAGGATGCTACCAGCCAGCAAAATTTTTGCTCCCTAAATTCTACATATGAAAAATTACAATACTTGTCTTGGAGCGATTGGTTAATTTCACTTAACACAATGATCTCCAGTTCAATCTATTTAACTGCAAATAACATTATTATATTCTTTGTAGCTTAAACAACTGCACACAATTGAAGTAGCATTGGTAATAAGTTAAAGTTTTTAAAGTTATTAAAACATAATAAAACATGGAGTATCACACAACATTTAATTTTATCATGGTTGAGAGAGGAATCAAAACACATCATTACAGAAAGAAATCAATGAATCACAAAACAAAAGAGCTAGAGAGGAGCAATGGAATAAAAGAACTAAAAGACAGGAAATAATCAAAATGACAAACAATAAGTCCTTTATCAATAATTATTTTTAAACAAGCGTATCACATTCCCCCAAGCCCCCTAAAAAAGCCAGAATGATTCAGTGGGTTAAAACAAAAACATAAGTTAAAACAATAATAAATATTCAAACACATGCTGTCCACAGAGACTACCTTTAAAGATACACATGTGCTAAAGCGAGGAATAGAAAGGTTATTTCTTACAAAGGCAACAAAAAGTGGTAGCTAAACTTCAGAAAACCTACAATTTAATGAAAAACCTGTTACAGGAGACAAATAAAGTCATTATATAACAAAGGAAAATGAACTAAATATAAATTTATCATGCATTAAAGGACCATTAAAAATATTGGCAGCAAAAAGAAAAATAGTAATATAATTATAGAAGACGTATTACCACACTTTCAGTAGTAAGCAAACCATCTAGACATAATAGTGAAACAGATAGATACAGAACATCCTACCTAAGAGGGACAGACTGTGCGTTTGATTCAAGTGCATAAAAAATATTTTACAGAATAGACCATATATTATGTCACAAAGAGAATTTCAGTAATTTAAAAAGAGCTGAAATAGTATTGTCTAATTAGAAAGGACTGTGGATTACCTCACTCAGGACAATGCTTTCAAATTTCATGATGCTATTTTTTTTAACAGCTGAATAATAAACCATTGTGTAAATACACCACATTTTCTTTTTTTTCCCACATTTAATTTTTTATTATTGCGTTATACATAGTACCATTCAAAATTTCCACCTCCTCCGCTCCTCCCATTTCCCTCCCGCTTCCCCACTCCCCCTCCCCTTTTCCCCTCCAGTCCTAAGAGAGGGCAGGTTACCCTGCCCTGTGGGAAGCCCAAGGCCCTCTCGCCTCCATCCAGGCCTAGGAAGGTG
>PVIU01019259.1:0-36921 GCA_004026605.1 Ondatra zibethicus
GCATAGGCCTGGCTTGCTTCCTGTAAACTGCAGGCTGCTTGCTTAGGCCATCCCAGGGCCTGAGAGCAGGCTCCCATTTTTGCCTGTGTTTCCCCATGGTCACGCTGGGACTGGTAATGGCCCAGAGCCCTGTGGTACCAGTCCAAAGCTTGGGTCAGTTCACTGAGCACCTGATAGGCCAAAGCCACATTGAAGCACTGGTCAGCACGACACCAGCCTTTGGACTTCTCTTCAGGACAGGCTCTCAGAAGTAGCTCAAGTCCTCTGACCAGAGGCAGCACCCAGGTTGAAGGCCCAGGCTCGAAGAACAGAGCTGTCTCTGGAAGATGGGGCCTTGGAGACTAGCAGGAAGGCCTGCAGAGCCTGGCCAACCCTGGCGAGGGTATGGACATTGGTTTCTTTCTGCAACCGCGCCCTTTTCTCCTTTTTCTGCCCGCGGTTTGAGAATTTGGGCACAGGCTAGAGCTTTGGGTGGCTGTCCTTGGAGACAGGGGAAGACCCAGGGTTGATACCAGAGAACAGAGGGGTCAGCGTGTCAGCCTTTGCTCCCCCCTCTACCCCTCCAGTAGGATCCCATAAGGGAAATTTGAGTCTACCTCTGACCTCAGGGGACCAAGAAGTTCCCCCTGACTCTTACCTTGCCTCCTGTGTCACACTGGGCAGCATTCTGTCTCCCACTTTTCACAGAACTCTTCTTTTGTCCTTTGTCAGTGCTCAGACCCCTTCCGTGAATTAATCCTCCTTGCTACAAAAACCAAACACCAAACAAGCAAAGGTCCCTGCAAACTTCTGTAATTTCAAAGTCTTTCCCCAACCCCGACCCCCCAGTACTGGGGATTGAGCCCAGAATTTAGGACAAGCACTCTGCAACTGAGCTGCACCATTGGCCTCATTATCACACAGGGTTAGCAGGGATGACTTTCTTGTCTTCCTCTAGATTTCAATAAAAGTTTACTAAAGGGGCTGGAGCAATGGCCCAGCAGTGAAAAGCACTTGCTGCTCATGCAGAGGGCTCAAGTTTGGTTCACACGCACACACACTCACACACACTCAATTTTTAAAATAAGCATTTTAAGCCAGGTATGGTGATTCATGCCTTTAATCCTAGACTCAGGAGGCACAGGCAGGCAGATCTCTTGAGAACAAGGCCAGCCTGGTCTTCTAGAACAGCCAGGGCTACACAGAAAAACCCAATCTCTAAAAACCAATATATATACAATTTAAAAGTACCTTTAAAGGCCCAGTTAGATGACATCCGTCACCCAACATTCCTAGGGGATTTTCATCTCCCTTTGTCAGATTCTAAAGAATTGTGTTTGTTATTTTGAATTATGTGTATTGTGGGGGGAGGGTAGGTGCACCAGAGGCTTTGACTGCCCTGGAGCTAAAGTTACAGGTGGTTATGAATTGCCCAAGGTGGGTGCTGGGAATTGAACTCAGATCGCTGCAAGAGCAGAAAGTACTCTAAATTGTCTTTTCAGCCTTCTTGCCTAGTAGTCTTGAGGCCCAGGGCTTGATCCCCAGCATTTCCATTAAAACAAAACAAACAAACAAAACTCAGTCATGGCAGCGCGCATCTTTAGTCCCAGCACTCAGGAGGTAAAGACAGACAGGGCTGTGTGAGTTCGAGGCCAGCCTGGTTTGCACAGTGTTCCAGGACAGCCAGGGCTGCATATAAAGATGCTCTCAAAGTACAAAACCCAACCAACTAAAACCCAAAGAACACACAACGGTGCTACCCCACTGCCTTTTATACACTGCCCCTGGGCATGCAGTCACCCTCTCATATATGCTGCTGCACCACAAACAACAGGAATGCAGCACAAGCAGCCCCAGTGTATGCTGGAAGCTGTGCAGGCCCAGGGCACCCAACGATGAACAGGATGCTGAATTAACAAGAAGCCATGTTCAGGAGAGGTCTATCTGCGTCTGCTATGCCTTCCCTACCATCTCCTCTACTTTTGTCAGCTGGTTGCTTCCTGCTCTGGGCCTCAGAGCCCTCTTAAATCCAGGTACACCCTTCCCACCAGCACATCTCCTGTAGGGTCTTTCTCTTGGAAAGGCACAGCCTTGCCTCCCTAAGAGAAACTGCCTCTTTTTTTTCTTTTTTCAGAGAGGAGGCAGAGGATGCCTCTTTTCAAAGAAATTATCTCTGGGGTTGGGGATTTAGCTCAGTGGTGGAGAAAGGGATGGAGGAGGGGAAAAAGGAGGGAGCATTGCTTCTAAAAGCACAGGACAGCCTGACCCGAGGCGTCCTTGCTGACGGCCCTGGGGACTCTACGACAGGATTTCTTACCTCTATGCTCTTCACACCGCAGTTGGCTTTCTGGGATGGCTCTCCTGGCTTGGATTACTTCTTAGTAGCTTTGAGCTCAGAGTTAACACCTGGGCACCACCCTCTACTCCCAGGTAATCCTTTTTGAGTGACAGCTGTGGTGGCCTATCTTAGTGAAGAACCTTGATGGTGCTCGGGCACAGCCACCTACGGGCTATTCCACTTCCTGCTCAGCTGAATACTGGGATTACAAATATGCGTCTCCGTGCCCTGCCTGGTATCCAGTGCCATATTTGTGCCTCAGACAGGCTGAAGCTTCTGGTCTGGCGAGAGCTTTCAGAGGTGCTAGCAGAATCTCTCCAGGACTATTAGGCCAACAAGTGTTCCTATGTTCAGCAGGCTTCCCTTCAGGAGGATTATCTGGGGAGCCATAGGGGATGAAAGTGCTCCTAGCCAAGATCCTGAAGGAGCTCCCAATAACCGAGGTCATTTCCAAACCATTGTCCAGTTCCTTCTCTGTCTTAACCACATCCTTGCAATTCCTTCTGTAATTATTAAGACATAGAATACCACTGAGGATACAAACAACAGGATGATCACAATTAACATGTTCATTTAAATAATAAATAGCAGTGGCTTCAATTTCTCAATCAAAAGACATGGACTGACTGAATTAATCAAGAAACAAAATCCATCTACCTGTTGCCTCCAAGAAACACAGCTTTAAAGATAGTTACCACCTTAGAGTAAAAGGAGGGAACAAAAGGGCTCTAATCAAATGGAGCCAGGAAGCAAGCAGGTATCACTATCCTAATTCCTGGCAAACAGACTTCATACAAATATCAAAAGAGATAAAGAGGAAACGGGTAACCAAGAAGATATTGCTATCCTAAACATATATGTGTCAAACTCTGGGGTGCCCAATTTCATAAAAAAATCTACTACTGGCCAGGCAGTGGTGGTACACGCCTTTAATTCCAGCACTCAGAAGGCAGAGACAGGTGGATCTCTGTAAATTCCAGGTCAGCCTGGTCTATAGAGGGGGTTCCAGGACAGGCTTCAAAGTTTCAGAGAAACCCTGTCTTGAAAAACCGGGGAAAAAAATCTACTACTGGACAAAAAGACACAATTAATTTCAGTCCATTAATAGCTGATGATTCCAGTACTCTGCTTTCTCCAATAGGCAGGTCATCTGGACAAAAAATAAACAGAGAAACATAATTAATTGATATCATACATCAAATGGACTTAACAAATATCTACAGAATACTTCATCCAAACATGAAAAACACATATTCTGGAGACTTTGTTAAAGCAGACCACACCTGGGACACAGAACACATCTTACAAATTCAAGAAGATTGAAATACACAATAGAAGGACAAAACAAGATATTCCATGACAAATCTAGATTTCACCAATACCTAGCCACAAAGCCAGCCCTACACAAAATACTAGAAGGAAAACTCCAACCCAAGGAAGATGGCTACACCAACAAAAAAACAGACAATTGATGATCTCATTACAGTAAATCCCAAAGAAGAAAAAAAACGCACAAAATAACATCACCAACGATGAAAACCAAATTAACAGGAGATAGCAACCACTGGTCATTAATATCCCTTAATATAAATGGACTCAACTCACCTATAAAAAGGCACAGGCTAACAGATTCGCGAAAACAGAATCCATCCTTCTTCTGCATACAAGAAATGCATCTCAACCTCAAAGACAGACATTGTCTCAGAGTAAAGGGTAGGGAAAAAATATGCCGATCAAATGGACCTAAGAAACAAGTGGGTGTAGCTATCCTAATATCTAACAAAATAGACTTCAAGCTAAAATCAGTCAAAAGAGAGAAAGAAGGTCATTTCATATTAGTCACAGGAAAAATCCATCAAGAGGAAATCTCAATACTGAACATCTATGCTCCGAATACAAGGGCGCCCTCATGTGTAAAAGAAACACGTCTAAAGCTTAAATCACACATTAAACCCCATACACTAATAGTGGGAGATTTCAACACTCCCCTCTCAACACTAGACAGGTCAATCAGACAAAAAATAAACAGAGAAATAAGAGAGCTAACAGATGTTATGACTCAAATGGACTTAACAGACATCTTCAGAATATTCCATCCAAACAGAAAAGAATATACCTTCTTCTCAGCACCTCATGGAACCTTCTCAAAACTTGACCACATACTCGGTAACAAAACAAACCTCAACAAATACAAAAACATTGGAATAACCCAATGTACCTTACCAGATCACCATGATTTAAAACTAGAAACCAACAGTAATACTAATTCCAGAAAACCCACAAACACATGGAAATTAAACAATGCTCATCTGAATTATCAATGGGTCAAGGAAGAAATAAAGAGGGAAATTAAAGACTTCCTAAAATTCAATGAAAATGACCACACAACATACTCAAATTTATGGGACACAATAAAAGCAGTGTTAAGAGGAAAGTTCATAGCACTAAACGCCTACATAAAGAAGCTGGAAAAATCCCACACTAGTGAATTAAGAAGCAAACTCACCTAAGAGAACTAGACGGCAGAAAATAATCAAATTGAGAGCTGAAATCAACAAAATAGAAACAAAACAAAGAATCAATGAGACAAAGAGTTGGTTCTTTGAGAAAATCAACAAAATAGACAAACCTTTATCCAAACTAACCAAAAGGCAGAGAGAGACTATCCAAATTAACAAAATCAAAAAGGAAAAGGGGGACATAACAACAGACACGGGGGAAATACAAAGGATCATCAGGTCATATTTTGAAAACCTGTACTCCACAAAATTGGAAAACTTAAAGGAAATGGACAACTTTCTGGATAAATATCACTTACCAAAATTAAATCAAGACCAGATAAGCAAATTAAACAGACCTATAACTACTGAAGAAATACAAACAGTCATCAAAAGTCTCCCAAACAAAAAAGCCTAGGACCAGATGGTTTCAGCTCAGAATTCTACAAGACTTTCAAAGAAGACCTAATACCAGTACTCCTCAAATTATTCTACACAATAGAAACAGAGGGAACACTGCCAAACTCTTTTTATGAGGCTACAATTACCCTGATACCCAAACCACAGAAAGACAATACTAAGAAAAAGACTTACAGACCAATCTCACTCATGAACATTGATGCAAAAATACTCAATAAAATACTGGCAAATCAAATCCAAGAACACAGAACCATCATCCACCATGATCAAGTTGGCTTCATCCCAGAGATGCAGAGATGGTTCAACATACAAAAATCTGTCAACGTAATCCACCATATAAACAGGCTGAAAAATAAAAATCACATGATCATCTCATTAGATGCCAAAAAAGCTTTTGACAAAATATAACATCCCATCATGATAAAGGTCTTGGAGAGAGCAGGGATACAAGGAACATACCTAAACATAATTAAGGCAATACAGCAAGTCAACAGCCAACATCAAACTAAATGGAGAGAAACTCCCAGCGATTCCACTGAAATCAGGAACAAGACAAGGTTGTCCACTCTCTCCATATCTATTCAATATAGTTTTTGAGGTCCTATCTCCAGCAATAAGACACCAAAGGGAGATCAAGGGGATACAAATTGTAAAAGAAGAAGTCAAACTCTCACTGTTTGCTGATGATATGATAGTTTACATAAGTGATCCCAAAAATTCTACCAAAGAATTTCTACAACTCATAAACACATTCAGCAATGTAGCAGGATACAAGATTAACTCAAAAAAATCAGTAGCCCTCCTGTACACAGATGATAAAAGGGCTGAGGAAGAAATCAGAGACTCAACACCCTTCACAATAGCCACAAATAGCATAAAATATCTAGGAGTAACTCTAACCAAACAAGTGGAAGACTTATATGACAAGAACTTTAAATCTTTGAAAAAAGAAATTGAAGAAGATACCAGAAAGTAAAAAGATCTCCCATGTTCTTGGGTAGGCAGAATTAACATAGTAAAAATGGCAATCTTACCAAAAAGCAATCTACAGATTCAATGCAATGCCCATCAAAGTCCCAGCAAAATTCTTCAAAGAGCGGTACTCAACTTTATATGGAAAAGCAAAAAACCCAGGATAGCCAAAACAATCCTGGGCAACAAAAGAACTTCTGGAGGCATCACAATCCCTGACTTCAAACTATACTACAGAGCTACAGTACTGAAAACAGCCTAGTACTGGCATAAGAACAGACAGGAGAACCAATGGAACTGAATAGAAGACACGGATACCAATCCACACATCTTCGAACACCTGGTATTTGATAAAGAAGCAAAAAATATCAAATGGAAAAAAGAAAGCATATTTAACAAGTGGTTCTGGCATAACTGGATATCAACATGTAGAAGAATGAAAATAGATCCATATCTATCACCATGCACAAAACTTTAGTCCAAATAGATCAAAGACCTCAACATAAACCCAGCCACACTGAACCTTATAGAAGAGAAAGTGGGAAGTACACTTGAATGCATTGGCAGAAGGAACCACTTCCTAAATAGAACCCCAGCAGCACAGACACTGAGAGAAACAATTAATAAATGGGACCTTCTGAAATTGAAAAGCTTCTGTAAAGCAAAGGACACACGGTCAACAAGACAAAATGACAGCCTACAGAATGGGAAAAGATCTTCACTAACCCCCACATCAGACAGAGGTCTAATCTCCAAAATATACAAAGAACTCAAAAAACTGGTCACCAAAAGAACACATAATCCAATTAAGAAAATGGAGTACAGACCTAAACAGAGAACTCTCAACAGAGGAATCTAAAATGGCTGAAAGACACTTAAGGAAATGTTCAACATCCTTAGTCATCAGAGAAATGCAAATCAAAACAACTCTGAGATTCCATTTTACACCTGTAAGAATGGCCAAGATCAAAAACACTGATGACAACTTATGCTGGAGAGTTTGTGGAGAAAAGGGAACACTCCTGCATTGCTGGTGGGAATGCAAGTTGGTACAACCCCTTTGGATGTCAGTGTGGCGATTTCTCAGAAAAGTAGGAAACAGCCTTCCTCAAGACCCAGTCATACCACTTTCGGGTATATATCCAAAGGATGCTCAATCGTGCCACAAGGACATGTGCTCAACTATGTTCATAGCAGCTTTGTTTGTCATAGCCAGAAACTGGAAACAACCTAAATGCCCCTCAATTGAAGAATGGATAAGGAAAATGTGGTACATTTACACAATGGAGTACTACACAGCAGAAAAAAAATAACGACAGCTTGAATTTTGCAGGAAAATGGATGGAGCTAGAAAACATTATTTTGAGTGAGGTAACCCAGACCCAGAAAGACAATTATCACATGTACTCACTCATAGGTGGTTTTTAAACATAAAGCAAAGAAAACCAGCCTACAAACCACAATCCCAGAGAACTCAGACAACAATGTGGACACTAAGAGAGACTTACATAGATCTAATCTACATGGGAAGTAGAAAGTAGAAAAAGACAAGATCTCCTGAGTAAATTGGGAGCATGGGGACCTTGGGGGAGGGTTGAAGGTGGAGGGGAGTGGCAGGGAGGGGAGCTGAGAAAAAGGTAGAGCTCAATGAATATCAATAAAATAATACAAAAAAAATCTGGATTTCCACCCTGCCTCTGTCGTTTCCCACCTGGGTGCCCTGGTAGTGCCATGTTTTTGTCATCTAAAATGAGAATATTGATAGTTCTTTTTTTTTTTTTTTTTTTTGGTTTTTCAAGACAGAGTTTCTTGAAACTCTGTAGCTTTGGATCCTGTCCTAGAACTAGCTCTTGTAGACCAGGCTGGACCCGAACTCACAGAGATCCACCTGCCTCTGCCTCCCGAGTGCTGGGATTAAAGGCTTCGCCACTACCGCCTGACGATAGTTCCTGCTTCTGTGAGAAACTGGGAATTCCAATGTACTCTGCACTGTGTCCAGCACACAGTAGATGAAAGTAAATGCATGCATTGTTACCATTAGGCTTGAGTGGGGGGGGGGTAGGCAAGTCTCTCAGCCTTCTGACCCTTCGTTTTCCTTGTTCATAGGTCAAAAGGAGTGTGGCTATTTATGCTCATTTGAGGATATGGGACTGTATTAGATCAGGTTGTTGCCCAGATTATGTCCTGTGACTCCAGTGTGTGTTTGTGTGAGTATGAGTATGTGTGTGTGCATGTGTGAGTGTGTCTATGAGCGTGCGTGTGAGAGTGTGTGTGAGCGTGTGTGTGTGAACATGTGTGTGTATCAGTGTGAGTGAGAGAGTGTGTATGGGTGTGAGAATGTGTGTATATGTGTGTAATTTATACTTTTATCTGGGCAAGAGCATAGGAATAAAGCTAACCCATGATAATGAGCAAAGATATTGTTATGTGGCCAAAGCAAAGCCAATCTCAGGTTGGAATCACTTTGACATGTCTCTTTTCCTCACGTCCCATATAGAGTATATTATTTGTTAAGGAAATACATAATAAATTTTTAAAAAAGAAAAAGAAGATTGAAATAAACCCTTGTATTCTATCTAAACACAATGTAATAAAACTTGAAATTGACAGAAAAAAAAATCTCTAATCAATGTGTAAATTCATAGAGACTAAACAGCTCATTACTGATTGGTCAAAGAAGAACCCAAGGGAGAAATAATAAAACACTTCCTGGAACTAAATGAAAATGAAACAGAACTGTAGGCCTTGGCCACTCATTAGTTCCTGGCTGCCCAAACCCAAAACAATCACACAGAAACTGTATTAATTAAAACACTGCTTGGCCTATTAGCTTATGCATATTTCTAGATAGCTCTTACATCTTAAATTAACCCATTTCTATTAATCTGTGTATTGCCACGTGGTTGTGGCCTACCAGTAAGGCATATGCTGTCTAGTGCCTGGCATCTATCTCCTACAGCGGCTACATGACTTTTCTCTGACTCCGCCTACTCTCTCTCTACATCTGTTTGGATTTTCTGCCTTGCCCTATTCTGTGCTGGCATAGGCCCAAAGCAGCTTCTTTATTAATCAATGGTAATTCACAGCATACAGAGGGGAATCCCACATCACAGAACCAATGTAACCTCTGAAACACATTGAGTGCCACAAAGGAAAGACTTCTGAAAGACCTACATGATATAGGCGCAGGAACGACTTCTGAATAGGACTTCATTTGCCCAGGAATTAAAGTCAACAGTAGACAAGGGGGGCTCCCTACAGTAAAGAAACATCTCACAACTAAGGAAACAATCAGCTCAGGGAAGCCCACAGAATTGGCGAGAATCTTTCCAGCTAAGACATAGGACTAATATCCAGAATATACAAAGAACTCAAAAAACATGAGTCAAAAAAACCAAATGACCCATTCAAGAAATGGACCTGGAACTTAAATAGAGAGTTCTAAAAAGAAGGAAAATAATTGGCTAGGAAATATCCCCAAAAGTGTTCTTTGTCCCTAGTAATCAAGGAATTGCAAATCAAATCAACTTTGAGATTTAATCTTAAGCCAGTCCCAATGGTTAATATCAACTGTGGGGTCAGCCATGATAAGCTAAGTATGGGCAGGTCACCCAAAGGAAGTTCTTTATTTCCAACCATTATCACCTGCCAGAGTAGAACTCTGCCCTTGATAGATTTAATAAGAGGCCTGAGTCTCAGAGGTTTACCCTGAAGCAGGGTTGCAGGAAGAATCATAAACTGAGATAACCAGACCACCACCCAGGAGCAGACCATTCAAAGGAAATGCCTGACATTCCAACTGCTGTAGATAGGATCACCTGCCAGCACACCTCACCAGGACACCCCTAGACAAATGTCAGCCAATCAGGGGTCCTGAACCTCAGAGACCCCTCACCCCCACCTTTACTACTATAAAAATCCAACTCTGAGTTCGAGGCTCTCCGGATATTCCAATACATTGGACATGTGGAGAGACCGAGTTTGCAAACTTGATTAAAATAAAGGCTCTTTGCTTTTACATATGGGACTCGGTTTCCTTGTTGGTTTTTGTGGGGACTTTACAGATTTGGGCATAACATCAACAACACAACCAACAACCAATGCTGGAGAGGGTGAGGGAAAAGGGAATCCTTATTCACTGTTGGGATTGTAAACTGCTACAGTCACTCTGGAAATCAGCATGGAGAGTTCCCAAAAATTAAAATTAAATCTACTGTATGACTGAGCTATACAACTCCTTGGCATATGTCCACATGACTCGACATCATACTCCACAACCATGTTTATTGCTGCTTTGTTTACAATAGCTGGGAAATGGAACAACCTCACAATGAAAATGTGGTGCACACACACTGTGGAATACACACCACTACTCAGCAGTGAAGAAACATAAAATCTTGAATCTTTGCACATAAATGGATAGAACGAGAAAAGATCTTATTGAGGGAGGTAGCTGAGACCCAGAAGGACAAACACAGCATGTTCTCTCTCACCGGAGGTTCCTGGCTCCAAACCTTCAGATGTGAGAACACAGCCTGAAATGACCGCAGAAACCTGGAAAGGAAAGGACCATTGCCAGGTCAGGGGGTGGGGATGCGGGGGTTGAGGAACAGCAGGGTACAAGTGACCTGGCCAGGGAAATGAGAAAGGGGGCTCTTTAGGGATGGGGCACTAAATACACAAGAAGGTTCTGGAAGAGGCCCAGGGGACAGTGTGGAAGAAGGGGTAGAAAGGTTGTAAGAACCAGAAGTTCAGGGAGTTTTCTGACAGATTGTGTCTTCTAGGAATGTCAGAAGCTACACCCATAAAAGCTCACCAATGTAACTGCCCAAACATGAGCTGAACTAGGAGGACTCCAATGGTCTTGCCAGAATGAACAGGGCAAAGCCCCGAGGGCTCACCCGTATACGAAGAACTATAGGCAACTGAGGAGGGCTGAGAGCAAGAGCCGGTCTTCCCCAGGAAAGAGCTCACCAATTGTTTGTGCCAAATGGTCAGTCCTGAAAACATACACACAAATAACATTATAAGACTGAGCAGGTTATACTTAGGAAAACACATGTATATACATACGCACACACAAATGCAGTAACAATTAGTAAAAGACACCATGAATTTCAACGAGAGTAAGGGTATATATGGAAGGGTTTGGAGGGAGGAAAGGGAAAGGATAAATGTTGTAATTATACTATAACCTCAAAAAAGCATTCATATATATATATAAATATATATATAATTTTTTAAAAAGCAACTGAAGAGAGAAAGGATTTATACTAGCTCATAGTTCATCATGGTATGAAGCCAGAGCAACAGGAGCTTGAAGTAGCTGCATCTCCAGTCAGGAAACAATGAGGGACAGATGCAATGCTTTCTGCCTAACTTCACTTTAAACAGTCTGGGATCCCCTGTCCAGGGAATGGTACCTCCCACAATTTAAAAAGGTCCTCCCACATCAATGAACATAATAAAATAACCCCCCACAGGTGTGCCTAGAGGCCTAGCTTCCAAGTGATTCTGCCAAGTTGACAATTAGTAACAACCATCAGAGAGCCTTTTCAAACATCTGCCACAAGGCTTTGAGCCCTAGCCTAGCCACGCAGCTCGTGTGGCCTGAGGCGAAGGGAGAAATGCAAGTCAGAGAAGCCGAGCACACACCATGCCCACTCCTTTTCTCCCCATAAATGTTATCATTGTCTTCATTAGTGAAGCCATCTCATCTGTCCCCAGCAACATTGAAGTAGCTTCCCAGTTAGTCTGTATCCAGTCTCATTCTCTCCAAGTCCTTGCTGTCATCTTTTCTAAAGCCTAAAACCGCTCTGACCTGCATCTAAAGGGCTGGGAGTTGCTCACCAGCCCTGGTTTCAGTGCCTTGGCAAGGTACCTAAGGTGTGTGGGACATGTTCTTCTCCCTGCTGACCTTTTCTCCCTATCACTAAGATAAGTTCAATGTCCCTAATATTCTTGCACATTCTATTGCCAGTGTGTGGAATGCCCCTCTCCTTTAATCTGGCAAATTCTTCCCTTTTCAGCGTGGGTCATCAGGAGCCAGAGGCGCAGCTCCACACTGCCACCCGGAGCCGCCTGAGTTCTTTTCAGAGCCCCACAGGTAAAGCCAGGGTTCTGATCCTGCTGCAGAAAGGAAATTGCAGGACAAGTCAGAATGAAGCAGAATTGGAGTTTTATTAATAAGAGTTTTGAACACAGATGTAAACACATCTGATAATAGAGGAAAGAGAGAGCAAACATGGGGGTAGGCTTCTGCGTGAGTCATGCTTTTTGTGCCTTTGTAATAACCATAGATGAGATTTTGGTGTCGTCTGAAGTTACATCTGAGAAGGTTGCCAAGAAACTTAAATAGGTTGGTTGTCAAGGTGCACAGGACAAAGTCACATTGGGAAGATTGCACAAGACGGTTGAACCAAGTTTTTTACTGTAAACAATGATCATATTCTTATTTGGGAGATTCCCAGAAAAGGGGCTTGGCATTTGTGGGAGGGGCTGCCCAGAGCACTGCTCTGAGGGAGCCTGCGGAAGTAAGCCTGCAAGCAGGTAAATATGCCTGTTGTCTTGTGCTGCAGAACCTTCAAAGGGCACACTCCTTTAATCCCAGGTTCTGGAGCTCCAGGTCAAGACAATTTGCTGACTTAGATGGCCCCTTAAAATTCAGCAGTTACCAAAGGCGCCACAGGGTGGGATCCTTGAGGGACCTTGGTACTCTTGGGCTTCCATTCCACATTGCAGGGATCTCTGGAAAAGGAAGAGTAAGGCCCGACTGGAAGATACACATATACTTAGGTCTTAATTGTGTTTCACTGTAATTTTAACATGTTTTTCTTTTGGCAATTTCTTATGTGTATACAACATGTTATGATCATGTTCATTCTTCATATTGTATCATTCTTACTTGAAATATTTCTGTATAAAAAGAATATTATCTCTGTAGGTAGTTGTCTCATCAATTTTGTAAGTAGTGTGGACAGTCTTTTATTACGGGTTATGTGTAGGACCCAGCCATGACAAGCTCAATAGAGGCCTGGGTCTCAGTAGTTTTCCCTGGTTGCAAGAAAGACCACAAACTGAGACCACCCAGGCACCACCCAGGAACAGATCATCCAAAGGAAATTCCTAACGTTCCAACCGTTGTAGATAGGATCACCTGACAGCACACACCCATCGCTTTTCACCAGGACACCCCTAGACAAATGTCAGCCAATCAGGGGTTCTGAACCTTAGAAATCCCTCATCTCCACCTTTGCTACTATAAAAGCCCAACCCTAACTGAAGTTTGCAAACTTGTGTAAGAATAAAGACTCTTTGCTTTTACATACAGGACCCGGCCTCCTTGTTGGTTTTGGGGCGTGATCTGGGCATAGCATTATGTATTTTCATTTTATGTGCATTTGTGTTTTGCCTGCGAGTATGTCTGTGTGATAGTGTCAGATCCCCTGGCTCTGGAATTACACATATTGTGAGCTGCCATGTGGATGTTTGGAGTTGAATCCAGATCCTCTGGAAGAGCAGTTAGTGGTCTTAACCCCTGAGTCGTCTTAACCCTTAGCTGGTGAGAGATTTCAACCAGACTCTAGGGTCCCTTTACTCTTTTGGCTCCCACAGAGGCGTATTTTTAAGCCTTAGCTTGGCTTTTTTTAGCCAGCTTAAAATTATCCTGTCTACCTTTTTCCTGTGGGCTTTTCCCTTTTTCTTTTCTTCCTTTTTTTTTAAGATTTATTTATTTATTCATACAGTGTTCTGCCTGCATCTATGTCTGCAGGCCAGAGGAGGGTACCAGATCTCATTACAGATGGTTGCTGGGAATTGAACTCGGGACCTTTGGAAGAACAGCCAGTGCTCTTAACCTCTGAGACAGCTCCCCAGCCCCCTCCCCCTTCTGTTTTCTATATACCATTCTTCTTACTCTGTGATTCGTTGTGGTCTCTCCTACTTACTTCTCTTGCTCCCAGATCTCTTCCTAGATTTATCCTATTTATTCTCTCTGCCTGCCAGCCCCGTCTGTCTTTCTCCTGACTAGCTATTGGCCTTTCAGCTCTTTCTTTTTTTCTTTTTTTCCATATTCTTTTATTTTTTTCCATTCAAAAAAATTTTTTACATTTCCTCCCCTTCTCCCAGTCCCCTCCCACTCCCCCTTTCAGCTCTTTATTAGACCAATCAGGTGTTTCAGACAAAGTAACACAGCTTCACAGAATTAAACAAATGCAATATAAAAGAATGCAACACATCTTTGCAACATTAAACAAATGTTCCATAGTGTAAACAAATGTAACACATTTTTAACCAATATTCCACAACTCCATTCCCATTCCATGCTCTTCTATTTAGATCTGTTTTTCTGTCTTGCCTCAAGATCAGCTAAAGCCTCCATTAGGAAGGCTCTCAGCCCTCCACTCAATGGTTCTCTCCCTCAGTGCGGTACTCACCTCCAAGCGTTTTGATTTTGTGTCTATCACTTGTTACAACAGCACTCTCTAGAGAGCATGTATACCCCTGTGCATAACACCAAGTAGCGTACAGGGAGTCCCAGGAATTCTATAGGAAATGGGACAGGTTAATGAAAGGAAGGGCAGTGACAGGGACTATGTGAAAAAGCCAGCTGAGCATAGAAGGAGCCTTGCAGAAATTGCAAATCAAGGAACTGCCCCAAAGCTACCCCTAGTCGTCCCACCTGAGAAACTACGAAACCCAGGATTCCATGCGGTACGACCGGAAGTGTCCTCTCTCGGTGTGACCGCGGTGAGGGCTGGTGTCCTAGAGGCGGGAGATTCAAAACTGGCTGGAGAAGGAACATGGAACCGTGCGCTGCAGGCCGGGCTCGGACAGCCTGTGAGTGCTGCAGGGATCTCTGGAGGGTGGAGTGGGGGTGCTGCTGGTGGGGCTTGGTCTTCGCGGGAGGGGCTATGGGCTGGTGGGGAGTGGGCCGGTGTGCTCAGGGTAACCTCCGAAGGGAGCTCTCCCCTTTTCCCAGGTTCTGGGGCCCCAGGATCGGGGAATGTAGACGACCTCGATGGCCCCTTAACATTCTGCAATTCCCATATTTGCCAAAAGGTATCAGAGGTTGGGATTCCGCATTGAGACAATACCTCTCAAACTACTTGGTTCCTAATCACCTGGCCGCTTGTTTTAAAATGCAGAACCTGGAGGGCCGGCTTGGTGGCGCACTCCGGCTATTCCGGCAGTTGGAAAGTGGAAGCAGGAGGTCAAGAGTTCATGGTCATTCTGACCTGGGCTGCCTGAAACACTTGCTTTCTCAGAGAGAAACCCAGGTTCCTGGGAAGGGCTGAAAGGACCAGTGGAATGAAAAACAAAACCTGCTTTCTTTACCCCTTCTTCAAAATCGGTGTCCACCCATCTCATTAGGGAATGCTGGTTCTAGATAAACCATTTTGTGGTGGTTGTTTATTTGTGCGGTTTTTTTTTGAGACACTGTGTGTGCGTGTGTGTGCGCGCGCGCTCGCTCCAGGCCCGCCCATTCCATCTTACTGAGTCCCTAACTCATAGCTCTGAGGTGAAGTCACTCACTTACGGGTTTATTTTCCGTTCTTGAACAGCCAACTCTTGTTCCTTGTAAACTCCCTCAGAGGAACTCTGCCGTTGGCCAGTACTTTCAAAGCTGTATTTGGAAGTGTGTGTCTGTGGGTTTGAACTTTAATAACTGCCAATTCAAATAAGCCCAGCCCTTCCTGAAACGATAGAGCAGGATATCCAAGATGAGGCAGTCGGGTGAAGAGTAAAAATGACTGGGACCCAGTAAAAGACAAATCGATCAAGCTGTCTCGTGAATGTTCTCTGAGCTCATTTGTTATGTGTGCATGCAACTTTTCCTCACCCTGTTTAATTTTGTATTGTGTTCCCCATGAAAAACAGAGAGATAGACCATGGCTAAGGCAGAATAGGAATGCTATCCCATTTAAGGCATTCCCTTTTCTCGAGTTTGCAGTCAGTGGTCTTAACTGCAGAGCATCTCTCCAGCACCCATCTTTATATTTCTGTTCTTTTCTTTTTTAAGACAGGGTTTCACTATGTAGACCTAACTATCCTGTAACTGACTCTGTAGACTAGGCTGGCCTTGAACTCACAGAGATCTGTCTACTTCTGTCTCCCCAGAGCTGGGATTAAACGCATGCACCACATGAGGCTTGTATTTTTTTTTTTAAATATTTATTTATTATGCATACAATATTCTATCTGTGTATATGCCTGCAGGACAGAAGAGGGCACCAGACCTCATTACAGATGGCTGTGAGCCACCATGTGGTTGCTGGGAATTGAACTCAGGACCTTTGGAAGAGCAGGCAGTGCTCTTAACCTCTGAGCCATCTCTCCAGCCCGAGGCTTGTATTTTTTTAAGAGTAGAGATTCATTAGCTCAGGGCCCAACAGAAAGGTATTGAGTGGATGAATGACTGCTTAATTTCTGATTGCGTCAGCCATGCGTCCAGCGTGCACCTGTGGCAGCACATGGAGAAGTCAGCCCCCAATGAAGGGTAGGATTCGAAGCTAACCTCCCAGATGAGGAAGGCTCTGGATAGCCGCTGGTGGCACTGAAGGGCCTTCTTGAGGCAGACTCGGGAAAGAAGAGAAAGACGGGAAGATGACTGCAGAGGACAGAAGGAAATGTCTCTGGTAGAGAAGGATGCTCCTGAACTGGGCTATGGAGAGTGCTTCTGTGCCCAGAAGGGGCTGCCTAGGGAATATGTTCAAAAGCAGCTTCAGAGTTGAGCTTCCTGTCTTTTTTGTTCTTGTTTCTTAAGATTTATTTTATTTTTATTTATGTGTGTGTGTGTGTGTGTGTGTGTCTTGTGCATACGGGCGTCCACAGATGGCAGAGGAGGGCATCGGTTCCTCTGAAGCTGGCTGGTTACAGGTAGTTGTGAGCTGCCCAGTGTGGGTGCTGGGATCCTTCTCTAAGGCTGCATTCCCTGACCATGTCCCCTCACACTTCAGATGAACGCCTCACAGCTGAGGAGATGGATGAGCAGAGGCGGCAAAATGTTGCTTATCAGTACCTGTGCCGACTGGAGGAAGCGAAGCGGTGAGCAGGGTCCAGGAAGATGGGCTCCTTTTGGTCCGCCTTTCCTACCTCTCCTAGTCCAGGCATCTATCTCCAGAGCAAATGCAGGCAGACGGGGGCTGTGGTGTGGGAAAGGGCAAGTTAAATAGTTGTGCCATGCCAAGCATGAAGGTGCACACCTATAATCTCAGTGCTTAGGATGGAAGAGAATAAGAAGTTCACGGCCAGCAATAAGGGGGAAGGCTCAATTAGTGCGAGCACGAAGACCTGAATTCAGTTCCGCAGCACACATTAAAAAGTCATTCATGGCAGCATTACCTGTAGTCCCAGTGCTGGGGAGACAGAGGCAGGCAGATCCATAGAGTTAATTGACTGGCCACCCTCGCCAATTACTGCTCCAGATTCAGTGGGGAAAGTGAGAGACCCTGCCTCAAAAAAACAGGATGGGAAATAATCAAGGAAGGTACCTTATGTCAACGTCTGGCCTCTGCATGCATATGCACACACCTGCACATGTATACCCATATGAACAGGTCCCCCCCTCCAACACACACAGAGTTCAAAGTCAGCCTCTACTATATAGCAAGTCTGAAGCCAGTCTGGACTTCATGAAACCCTGTCTCAATACAAGACAGAAATGAAAAATAGCATTTTCTGTCTTTTAAGGCCAACCCCAACCATTACATTCTTTCCCCCATATCCTTCAATAATATATAACTCTGCAGTCTTTGGGTAGCTCTTTGCTACCACAGATATGTCCAACTTCATCAGAACTGAATTGTGAGCTGTGGAGATCATTCCATCAGACACGAGCTTTCTGTGTTTAAGTTTACAGAACCCTGCAGAGTGAGAGAAGTGGCGATTCCACTGGGTTTGAGTCAGGTAGCCAGACAGAGTGGGGCTTACGTTACACTACAGGGTAAGAGTCTGCTTAAACCTCCCTGAAGGCAGGCAGGTATGGGGAGTCTTTCCAGGGTGAATAAGGCAAAGGGTTGACTTGTTTAGGCATTTATAGCAGCTTGGGGAAAGTTGGAAACTGTGAGGCAATAGGAAGAGAGGGGAATTTTAGGTAGGGAGAAATAGTGTGTCAAGTCACTTGAGGGATGGGCGGGTCCTACAAGTACCTGTGTGGCCTGCCAGTATTAAGAACTGCTCTCTGCTCCCAGCTGGATGGAGGTATGCTTGAAGGAGGAGCTTCCTTCCCCAGTGGAACTGGAGGAGAGCCTCCGGAATGGGGTGCTGCTGGCCAAGCTGGGCCACTGCTTTGCCCCCTCTGTGGTCCCCCTGAAGAAGATCTATGACATGGAACAGCTGCGGTACCAGGTGGGCACAGTGTAACTACCCCTGCCATCTCCCTCCTTCTCACAGCTATGAGGGCATGGTGGCCACGTAACTTAAAAATCCACACGTGATCACTTTGGCGGCTGGAAAGCAGTACAGTTGTAGGTATTTACTAGTGTCTGTGCCAGGAGGGTGCTCTGCCGACAGGGAGGGTACTGCTGCATGGGCCTTAAGATGCTCCGAGGTACAAATGGCCGGGAGAGTTTTCTAGTCACAGTGCACACTCCAAGTTCATGGGCCTTGCCACCCTGAAGGACCTTCTGGGGCATGTGTCCCTTTTCTGTACTGTAGCCAGTCCAAGCCTCCTGTCCTATGCCAGCTTGGAAGCCTTACCTTCTCCTGTGCCAGCCTTCCCATTATTCAGCTGGCTCACCCAGTCCTGGTGCTTTCAGCTGTTTTTCTGTTCCATGGGGCAGGGGATACACAGGGTAGGGTCCTTTAGCTCTGTCTACCCTTCACCCATGAATCTTTAAGCTGGCATCTGGGCTCTACCCATAGGGAACCCTGAGACCTGTAGAACCATTCTCTCTTTTCTCCCTTTCAGGCAACTGGCTTGCATTTCCGCCACACAGACAACATCAACTTTTGGCTTTCTGCAGTAGCCCACATCGGTCTGCCTTCGGTAAAACGGGATGCCAAGATGTTTATCTGTCTGTTCTTGGGGCTCTGTGCCTTTGAATCAGGTTGCCTTCCCTCCCTGTGGCTCCTGGAGGGAAGCTTCTGTCGTGGAGTGAGCGTCTGTATAGTGTGGATGGGCTCATGTTAGCCAGACGTTTTCCCACCAGAATTTCAGAGTGAAGCAAGAACCTGCCACATCCCAGGTGGGAGACCTCAGACTGGAGCCTTAGGCCCAAGACCCTATGGTATTCATGCTCCATGTCCTTTCCCGCTGTGAACCCCAATTTGTTTCTCACCTATAAAGTAATTATGGTAATTCCCACCTATAATGTTGGTAAGAGAATTGCAGGGCCTATGTAAATTCCCTTTGTAAAGCATTATACAAATTGCAGTGTATCGGTCCTTCTCTGTGTTCCTTCCCTGGAGAAGGTAACTATAAAAAGTAGGTGAACTGGGCAGTGGTGGCGCACACCTTTAATCCCAGCACTCAGGAAGCAGAGGCGGGCGGATCTCTGTGAGTTCGAGGCCAGCCTGGTCTACGGAGTGAGCTCCAGGACAGTCAGGGCCACACAGAGAAAAGATGAAGTGAGAGAGCTCAGCAGGTAAAGGAGCTGCGAAGCCCGACAGCCTGAGTTTAATCCCCAGGCGCCACATGAAGGTGAAAGACAAGAACCAGCTCCTGCAGGTGGGTTATGACACCCACCTGCGCACGCACGCACGCACACGCAGGCACGCGCACACACGCACGCACGCACACCCACCTACGCACGCACGCGCGCACACGCACGCACACGCACGCATGCACGCACACACACGCACGCACGCGCGCACACGCGCACACGCACGCACACATGTGGGTGTTTGTGGTGATGCAGATCTATAATCCCAGCACCCGGGAAGAAGCTGAGGTGGTGAGATTGTGAGACTGAGGCTGCCTGCATTATATAGTGAACCCTTTCCAACAAAAGGAGAGAGGCTTGCCCTGGTGGCGCAGGCCTTTAATCCTAGCACTTGGGAGGTAGAAACAGGCAGATCTTTGTGAACTCAAAGCCAGTCTGGTCAACCTAGTGAGCTCTGGTCCAGCCAGGGCTACATGTAGAGACCCAGTCTCCAAAAATAAAGGAAAGGAAGGAAGGAAGAAAGGGGGGGAAAAGAAGTACAACTGCTCTTGCAGAGGATTCAGACTCAATTCCCAGCCCCTATATCAGGTAGCTCATAACTGACTGTGACTCCAGTTCCAGGGTATCTAGTGCCCCCTTTTGGTCTCACTGGACACTTGCATACAGATGGTGCCCATACAGACAAGCACACGCACATACTTAAATACAAAATAATGAAAGAAAGAAAAAGGAGCTAAAGAGATGGCTTAATGGTTGAGAGCGCTGAACGCTCGTCCAGAACGTGGCTTTGATCCCAGTCCTCACACAGCGGCTTAACAACCATCTGTAATTCCAGTCAGAGATCCCATGCTGTCTTCTGCTCTCTATGGGAACCACGCACACATGTGATACACAAACATACATGCAGGCAAAACACCCATACACACATTAAAAAAAAAAAACTTAATAGGAAGAGAAAAAGACAGTTTAGGACTGGGACATAGCTCAGTGGTAGAGCCCTTCCTCAGCATGTGAGACCCTGGACTCCTCTCGGTTCTACAGGAAAAAGAAAAGAGCTGTTATGCAGGGAAACACTGTCTCAAACAAACAAACAAAAACAAAAGGCGAAAAGCTGAGCTTCCTGGGGCATCTCTGCTTCAGAATAGGGAGGGTAAGGCGGGGGGGGGGGGGTTAGGAGTTTCCAGGCAGGGCCTGGGTTGTTGAGATTTGATGGTAGCTTGGGTTACACAGTGAGACCTCATTTCAAAAAGGGTGGAAGAGGAACTAGAGAGGCGACTTAGAGATTAAGTGCAATCCACATGGTGGCTTGTAACCATTTGCGCCCCAGCTCCAGGGACCACTGTTCCTCTCCTGATCACTGCGGGCGCCAGGCAGGCATGTGGTGCACATAAATACATGTAGACAAAACACTTGTGCACATAAAGAAAATAAATCTAAATTTAAAAAAAGCAAAAGAGACAGGCATTTTGGTGGGAGACAAGCACTGGAGGGATATGTTGTCTTGGAGCGACGGGGACAACTCTGGCTTTGGGGCCTTGTTAAGCTGAATGTAGTGTAGGATGTACTGAGCTCAGGTTTCAGTTCTTAAAGGGGCTTCTACAGCTCAAAGGCCGCTGTGGGCCTTGGCAGGGCCTCGTTGGCCTTCACTGGGAGCATGATCAGCTCCTGAGCACATCATGTGTGTGGTGGAAATCTCAGGTCAAGGACCAGGCTCATGGAGGCTGAGTGCCTGGGGCCTGTTTTTCCCGGAGACTACAGCCTGCATCCTGTAGCCCCTGAGGGCTCATCTAGTGGTCAGCTAACCCTGGACACTCTGTGACTGTGGAACTGGCTGTGCCTTGGCTTAGTAAGCCTTTTTTTTTTTTTTTTTTTTTGCATTGGGCTGAATGGGGATGGTTATAGAAATGACTTAGAAGACAGGGCTGTTGGTGCTCACAGCTCTGATTGGAGAGAGATGCATTGCTCAGCCTGAGCCTCCTGCCTCCTGCCAGTTTGAAAGCCTTATTGCACTGCCCTCCTCTGTGCTGTTCTTCCCGACGTGCAGCAACTGTCTGGTTTCTCTTCTAGATCTTCCTCCCAGAGACCACAGACATCTATGACAAAAAGAATATGCCTCGGGTGATCTATTGCATCCACGCTCTCAGGTGAGACACCCCTGACCTTAGTCAGCCAGGTTCCTCTAGGGCAGTAGTTCTCAATCTTCCTGATGCTGTGGCCCTTTAATACAGGTCCTCATGTTGTGGGGACCCCTGACCATAAAATTATTTTGTTGTTACTTTATAACTGTATTTTGCTACTGTTATGAATTATAAGTATCTGTGTTTTTTGTTCATCTTAAGTGATCCCTGTGAGAGGGTCATTCAACCCCTAAAGGGGTCACAACACAAAGATTGGGAACCACTGCTCTAGGTAGATCAATTAATAGATGAATCAATTATATAGAAAGGAGGGAGGGTAGCCAAATTAGCAATTTTGGGGTGGGTAAGATTTTAAATCTGCATGGGTGTTTACGTTCATGTGTATGTTTGTGGGCACATTTGTGTGTGAGCCTTGTAAATGACGGAACAGCAGGGTAAAGTCCTTAGTTTGTGACTGTGATATGAACGAATCAGAACCAGGACCCATCAAGAGTATCACATGCAAGCTACTTACAGCAAGCAGGAAAAGCTACTTGGTTCTACTCTCAGGCAGGTATACCAGTTGGCATAATCATAGAATGGAACTGACCAGTTCCTGTGTCCACTATGTCATCTCTTCATGCCTTCCCCTCCCATGCCCTTCTTTGCCTCCATTCCTGGCCTCCACAGCTTTGCTGTGGTCTTTCTCTTGTTCTTCTCCGTCTCGGGTCCCAGGCAGTGTGTGCTCTGTGGAGCCATCACGGTTACAGACTCCTAAGGCATCTTGTTTCTGTTTTGTAGCTCTTGTCTTGGCTGCTTATTCCTGTGTGCTTGAGTGACTTGAGGGCAAGCACTGAGTGCTCTTCACCTCTGGGTCTCCATGTAATTTTACACTCCTGTCGTGGACAAGGTGAGGAGATCAGTAGACCCAACCATGTTCTAATGCCTTCCATTCTTCCCAGTCTCTTCCTCTTCCGGCTGGGATTGGCCCCTCAGATCCATGACTTGTATGGGAAAGTGAAATTCACAGGTAAGCCAGCTCCTTCCTCTTAGCCATAGACTAAGCAAGGACATGGGGGTTCTGAGCCTAATGAAGAACGCCTCTGGTACTATTGCAGCTGAGGAACTCAGCAACATTGCCTCTGAACTGGCCAAATATGGCCTCCAGTTACCAGCCTTCAGCAAGATTGGGGGCATCCTGGCTAATGAGTTTTCAGCTGATGAGGCTGCAGGTAGGGTTTTGCCCTAAAGTAGGACATGGGATCATGGGGTGGGGTTGGGGTGGGGAACGGGATGTAGGATGGGATGACAACCAGCCTCATAACCCTTGGATGGGCTCTGGCATCTCTTATAGCCTCAGGCAGATAGGTCAGGCTCCCTGGTGCTCCCGCTGGCTGTGCTCTGGCTGTGCTCTGGCTGTGCTCTGGCTGTGCTCTGGTCTGGGCCCTTTCCGTCTTCTTGACCTTGTTCTGTTACCCTCCAAGTCCATGCAGCTGTTCTTGCTATCAATGATGCGGTGGAGCGAGGGATCGTGGAGGACACTCTGGCTACCTTGAAGAATCCAAATGCTCTTCTGGGGAATATTCGGGAACCTTTGGCAGCTGTCTACCAAGAGCTGCTGGCCCTAGCCAAGGTGGAGAAGGCTGTCAATGCCAGGAACCATGTAAGGGTCTTTGGGATATAGGAGCCGCTAAGTTCAGAGACCTGGGGGGGTCTCAAGTGGAACCAGGACTGCAGTCTATCCTGTCTTGAGTTCCAAAGATCCTCCTGTGAGTTTAGAGAAGTAGAAAAGGAACATGAAGTGATGTCTATTGAACTATGTCTAAGAAGCCTGGAGAAGAGTCTAGATGGCTGAAGTGGCTCTAGAATGAAGCATGAGATGAAATTAGACTGGGGAGCCCACAGGCTGATTGGCTTAGCTCTTATTGCCAGGGGTGAGACCCATGTTCTCCTCAAAATCCTAAGGTCTTTGGGCCTGGCCATTGGACTACTACAGAAGTGTGTGTGACATATTGCTTTTGCAGGAGGATGGTCAAGAACAAGACATCTATGAGTCCTGCCTCACCCAGGCAGAGATCCAGGGCCACATCAACCTTGCCAATGGTAAGAGATGACTGGGAGAACCTGGGAAACTTTGAGATGAGAGGCAGGCAGATCTCTGTGAGTTCGAGGCCAGCCTGGTCTACAAGAGCAAGTTTAGGACAGGCTCCAAAAGCTACAAAGAAACCCTGTCTCAAACAAACAAACAAAACAAAACAAAACAACAACAACAAAAAAACTTGGAGATGGCTGATTTAATAAGCTCCATGACCTTATGTGAGCCAGATCCTGCCCTGGGGAAAGATCATAGGCCAGGGAGTATATACCCTCTTCTCTGGCCACAACAGAGAGGTTCATATCAGGGAGCTCCTGTGGGAATGGAAATTATAAAGACAGGCAGAGGGACAGGTCTTTCAGCTCCCCTGCTGGGGGTGGATATTTGGATTAGGGTTCTTCAAGAAGGAAGTGTGGCTGGGAGTAGTACCACACACCTGTGATTCCAGCAGACACGAAGCTAAGGCAGGAAGATGAAAGCACTCCAGGTCTCACAGGGCCATACTGTGAGGCCTTCTCAAAAGAAAAGGAAACAGGAAGAGAGAAAAGAAGAAAGTGTGAGGGTTGATGGGATAGGAAAGATGGTGGACAGAGGGGCAACCTGAAGGCTCACAACAAGAGGACATTTGCCTGCTAGGATCAGGGTAATCTTGGGGTCTGGAACAGTGAGATGGGAGGGCTATGAAGACAAGAGGAAGATGTAGGCTGGACCACATGAGCTCACTGTGTCAGAGGTCAAGGATAGAGGTAACTTTCGGGAGGCAGAAAGAAGGCAGATTCCCAGGTATGGCTGGGGATGGTAAGAAGTGGGCTTCACACACCTGGAGTTGTGCTGTTTTTCAGTCCAAGGGGCTCTAGAAGTTGTTGATGATGCTCTAGAGAGACAGAGCCCCGGGGCCTTGCTCGAGGCCCTTCAAGACCCTGTCCTGGCCCTGCAAGGGGTGAGAAGACATTTGGCTGACTGGTACCTGGAACAGCTGAGTTCAGACAGAGAGCAGAAGTCACAGGTCAGGCTCTGCCTAGAGGGTGGGAAATGCCTCATGTGCATATCATCACTGACTCCTTGTTTAAATGGTTGACTCACCCCCCAAAGCATAGTGGACCAGGCTGTCTGGTCTGCTTAGAGTCCCTCAGACTGAGAGGGAAGGACCAGGCCTGCACAGTAGGTAGCGATATGCTTCTCATTGCTGGCTTGGGTCTTGACTTACTAACTTTCTTTGCAATGCTTTGACCCTCCTCCCACATTTTTCATGTGTATGTGTCTCTGGTATGAGCGTATGTCTGTATGTGTGTTCACATGGGGGAGGGCCAATGTGTGAGCTTGTGAAATGTGTGAGGATGTGTATAAGAGGCCCAAAGTTGATGCCAAGAATCATCTGAAACCACTCCTCCTCTACCTTATTCACTGAGGCAGATTGTCTTAATTGAGCCCAGAGCTCACAAATATGGCCAGTCTCAGTAACCAACTTGATCATCCCATCTCTGCATCTAAGGCTGGAATTATAGGCAAGACTTGCGTGGGTTCTGGAGATCAAACTCCAGTCCTCTTGCTTACATAGGAAACACTTTAACCAGGGAGCCATCTCTCCAGCCCTTAATGTGTTGACTTTCTGTTTGATGTTATTTATACTTGCACCTAGTCTGTTGTTATTTTAGATGTATACTGGTTAAAAATAAGGTAATAAAGATAGAGTACTAGAGATAGGTAGGCCAGGTCCTTTTGCCTGAAGGGAGAGCAGGACTGAGTCCTATCAGCCCCGAATGCACATCATGGCCTGGGGACTCTGCCACTGCACCTCTGCCCTCTTGCAGGAGCTGGGCCTGGTGAGGCTTCTAGAAAAGGAGGAGATCCAGGCCGGGGTGGCTGCAGCTAATGAGAAGGGTGATCGAGAGCAAGCCAGTAAGTCGTCTGGGGGGGTGGGGGTGGGGTTGGGCTCTGCTGGCTCTTGGTGGTGTATCTTGCCCCTTTTCTGATATATGGATTGGAGGAGATAACAATGTCTTGCTACCAGCTTGGACTAGACTCCTTCTGGGGAGTTCGCCTATAATATTGTTTCTGCCTGTTTATATTTCTTTGGTTTCTGAAATGTCATTTCTCAGGTAAGGAAAACAGTTTCTAATTCAGTGTCCTTTAAAAAAAAACATTATAGGGCTGGAGAGAGGGCTCAGAGGTTAAGAGCACTGCCTGCTCTTCCAAAGGTCCTGAGTTCAATTCCCAGCAACCACATGGTGGCTCACAACCATCTGTAATGGGGTCTGGTGCCCTCTTCTGGCCTGCAGGCATACATTCTGACAGAATATTGTATACAAAATAAATAAATATTAAAAAAAAATTTAAAAAAACCATTATATGTAGGACTGGAGAAAGCTGAGTGGTTAAGAGCACTTGTTGCTCTTGCAGAGGATCTGGTTCAGTTCTTTGTACCCACATGGTGTCCCACACTTATCTATAACTCCAGTTCCAGGGGATTCAAACTAGATCCAAGGCCTTTTCTGACCTCTGCAGGCATGAGACACGTGGTACACACACAACCTGCAGGCAGAATAATGTTACATAGATGATAAAGGAAACCTAAAAAAAAAAAAAAACAAAAAATTATATACAATACTAATTCAAGGTATGAGTGAAGACCATTAGTTGCTGGGGCAGCTACAGGGTCTGTAGTTTTGCCTCCATGTCAGGTCTGAAGTCTTCAGTCACTATTTACCTCTGAGTAACTGCACCTCCCCCAGACTGCTCCTGGCTGCTGTCTGCCCTGTGAACCTACTTCATTCCTGGGATCTTTTTTTTTTTTAAATATTTATTTATTATGTCTACAATATTCTGTCTGCGTGTGTGCCTGAAGGCCAGAAGAGGGCACTAGACCTCATTACAGATGGTTGTGAGCCACCATGTGGTTGCTGGGAATTGAACTCAGGACCTTTGGAAGAGCAGGCAGTGCTCTTAACCTCTGAGCCATCTCTCCAGCCCCATTTATATCTTTGTCTTTTTTTTGTTTGTTTGTTTTTCGAGACAGGGTTTCTCTGTAGCTTTGGAGCCTGTCCTGGCACTCGCTCTGTAGACCAGGCTGACCTCGAACTCACAGAGATCCGCCTGCCTCTGCCTCCCGAGTGCTGGGATTAAAGGCGTGCGCCACCACCGCCCAGCTATTCCTGGCTCTTGTGCTGATCTCTCAGCAGAAAAGCTTCAGCTTCCGTCCTTGGTTTGTTGTTTTCTGAGATAGGATCTTACTATGTAGCTCAAGCTGGCCTGGAGCACAATGTGACACTGTTCACACCCACCCACCCACCCACACACACACACACCCGTGCTCTCCCTGAGCGCTGCTGTTACAGGTGTGAGGCCCCACACCCACTGCCTCTTACATTCTTTTTTTTTTTTATTGTATGTGCATGGGTGAGTGTGTCAGATCCTTGAGAACTGGAGTCAGAGACAGCTGTGAGCTGCCATATGGGTGCTGGGAATTGAACCTGGGTCCTCTGAAAGAGCAGCCAGTGCTCTTAACCACTGAGACATCTCTCCAGTGCCCTCCACATTCTCTCTCTCTTTTTTTTTTAAAGATTTATTTATACGGGGTGGTGGTGGCGCACGCCTTTAATCCCAGCACTCAGGAGGCAGAGGCACATGGACCTCTGTGAGTTGAAGACCAGCATGGTCTACAGAGCAAGTTCCAGAACAGCCAGGGGTACACAGAGAAATCCTGTCTTGAAAAACAAACAACAAAAAAGATTTATTTAATTTTGTTTTTATATACTTAAGTCTATGCACTTGCATGTCTGTTTGTACCGTGTGCATGCATTGCCCATGGAGGCCAGAAGTAGAGGCCTGGAACTGGAGTTCTAGATAAGTATGTGCCCCTGTGTGGGCGCTAGGAACTAAACCACCCCTCACAAGAGCAGCAAGTGTTCTTAGCTGCTGAGCCATCTCTCCAGTCCTGGCTCTTTCATTCTTTACCCCACACTTTGGTTCCGTCCCGGCCCTGGCAGCTGGGCCTTCCAGGTGTGCTCTTGCCTTTCAGCTCCCACTCACCCGGTGCAGCTGAGCCCTTCCTTGCTTCCTTCGCTGGCCTCTGGGCCTCTGAATGACATTTTCTCCATCAAGCAGGTGGAGACGTCTGAGAGCTGTCTCCAAGGCTTCTCTGTGAAGTCGTTTGCTTGCTCCCAGTCAGAACTCCTCCTCCTCAGCACTGCCATCACCCTGGGGTGGGACTGCTTCTAGCATGGCCCCTACAGCTGGGCACTGTCGGTCTTCTGGTGTCCTTATCCCTCCCCAGAGATTATGTGCTCTTGGAGCGAGTGTCCATTTCTGCTGGCATTTTACTGGCCCCAGAGTATGTAAACTCTAACCACACTTGTGTGCCATGGCCCCTTTAGCTTCCTCCACCCACTGTAGTGTAAATGGAGCTGGCTCTATATTTCTCTGCTCTAAGGTTTGGTCCCCAGAGCCCTTTGACTTACTTCAACTTAGTTATGCACCACTGCCAGCTGTCAGTCTTGTGCTCACTGCTGCTGTGACAGCCACTTTCTGCTGCATTCTAAGCTATGCAACTCCTGGGCCCAACACGTTGCCTTTCACAGAGCCCCCCTCCCCCTATTTTTTAAGACAGGATTTCCCTGTAGCCCTGGCTGTCCTGGAACTAAGTAGACCCAGCTGGCCTCAAATTCACAGAGTTCTGTCTGCCTCTGCCTCCCAAGTGCTGAGATTAAAGGCGTGCGCCACCACCATTTGACCAGAGTCTCTCTTTTAAAGCACGCCATCCACCTTTTCTCTGCAACATTTAGGGATGCATTTTGAATCTAGTAGAATGACTTTCTAGAAGTGTTACAAAGCCATTTCTCAGCAGAGCCTGGTTGGTAAGGACAGCTGAGATAACAGGGACACTCAGCCTGTGTGATTTCTTGCTGTCCTCCCCTGCAGTGCTCCAGGCTGTGTGGAGAATCAACAGAGCCATCCAGAGGGAAGTGGCCACTGACACTGTGAAGGAGCTCATGTGCCCTGAAGCCCAGCTGCCCCAAGTGTACCCCTTTGCCTCTGCTGTGTACCAGCAGGAGCTGGCTGTGCTCCAGAAGCAGCAGCAGGGGGTAAGTCCTGGGGGTCCCAAGCAGCTAGGAGAATGGCCAGAAATTAGGATGGGCAGGGCTGCTTCCCTAGGAGCATCATGGCAGCCAGTAGGGGCACACACGCTCGGCATGGACAGCAGCCCTGCCAGGTTAAGTGCTGGCCCTCTTTAGAGGTAAGGAGAGGGTCGCAGAGGTTGAACACTTGCCTGTCCAGCTGACTGGCAGGACATGCTCTAACTATGAGGCTGCCCCACCTCACTCCTGTCCACACAGCCCTTCTGATAGCAAGGCCTGAGCTTCACATAGAGTCACCATGTCAGCTGCAGGAGTTAGAAGTCACCCGAGGGCCAGGCAGAGGTGGGGAGGAAGAGTGAATGATGAAGTTGGAAGTTGGTGACCAAGAAAATGAACCAAGCAGTGCTAGAGGAAGTCTGAAAGAGACTCCACAGTGAATTCCCCCAATAGCAGGTGTTCACAGAACATCTACTTCAGAAACATCCTGCCTCTGCCTCCCAAGTTCTGAGACACAGCACTATCTTTGGCAAGGGTACAGTGGCAGCAGATGAGTAACAGGAGAGCACCCCAGAAATATAAGAGGTGAAAGTTATAGTGCTGAAGGTTATATGGAGTTGAGAGGCTTGAGTTCAAATCTAGCTCTGCTACTTCTTAGCTATGTGACATTGATGGTTCATTTACTTTCTTTATAAATGGTCCCAACCTCATGGCCTTGTTTCAAGGACTTTGAGTTAGCAGATGTGCTCAGAGGCCTTGCAAGGAAGCTTTACCTGACACTGTTGTTTGCAGCTCTGCTCCAGGAAAAGGCAGCAGCCTAAGCAAGTATTTGAAGGGAAGCAGAAGGAAAGTGGGTTGGAAAATGGGGCCAGGGCCTGGTGCTCAGCACAGCATGAGGTGGCCTCTTGGCTTCTCTGCCCCGGGCCTGTGTAGTTCTGTTTTCTCTCTGTGTCCTTTTGGGCTTTTTGAGCATCTTACATAGCTCATGCTGGACTTGACCTTATTCTGTAGCTGATTTTCCTGCCTCTGCCTCCTGAGTACCACAGGGATTCATCCCTACAACTGGCTTCATGCGGTTCTTGATATGACATGGGATGGGAAGGCTGTTGGCAGAAGTCACATGTTGAGTGTGGGCTCTGTATTCAGGCAGGTCCATTTAACCCATATTGCTAGCTATGGGCTTGGCTGGGAAGTGGGGTTATTAATGGCACCTACCTCATTTGGCTTGTTATGGAAATTAAGACGACACCATGTATGGTCTTCATGATTGTGTTCACAGTAAACATCCCCAGATATAAAGTATAAATGTTGGTGAATGAATGTGTCCCAGGCGTTGAGCATGAGCAGGGTCAGTGGGTGAATGTGGCCCAGATGTTGAGCAGTTATGGTGGTGTGGAGTAGATAGAGCTCCTGGAACTTGGGAACGGAGATGGATGTTGGAGAGCTGGGGCGGGCGGGCTCCAACAGTCCCCCAGCTCCTCTCAACTCTCTCTCTAGGAGCTGGGCCAGGAGGAGCTCTTTGTGGCTGTGGAGATGCTCTCAGCTGTGGCTCTCATTAACCGTGCTCTAGACGCGGGAGATACCTGTGCCTTTTGGACCAGTCTGGTGAACCCTGCTACTGGCCTGGCCCAGGTAGAAGAAGAAAATGCTCAGCGGTGAGTGAGGAGGCTTTAGCCACACCTCAGAAGTGAGGGGATGGATGTGTGTGGCTGACGCTGGACGGCAGCCTCTGTCTGATGCCTGTTCTTGGCCCCATCTCTAGTTCTGTTCAGAATTGCCCCTCCTGTGTTTCTTCCCCAGTGGGGAGCACATGGTCATCCCCGTTTCCTTTACATTTTTTTGGAGCAAATGTTTGAGTGACTACACACTGCCAGATGCCTGCCATTCTAGGTGTTGAAAACAGTGACTAAACCAGATCCCTGCTCTCGGCAAGCATGCACACAAGCAGGAGTCATGACTGGATGGGCACGGAGCTGTGGGGCCAAGCCAAAGGAGACAGAGTCGGGGGCAGCTTTCCTAGTCACATGATGAGGAGGTTCATGCGGAGAAGGACCTAAGGAGCCTGAGTGGACAATAGAGTGTCCTAGGTGCACTCACAGGACGTCAGGACGAGCTTGGAAATAGCTTGCATGGCGTGTCTGAAGCTCTGGGTTTAACATCCCAGTGTTCAAAAAAACTAAAAACAAAGACTACCAGGAAGCCAGAGTGGCCAGATGGAGTGACACAGGACAGGAGGGGGCTAATAGACCAGCCCATGTCCTCAAGCGTGGAAGGAAGCTCTGGGGTGTTCAACAAGGAAGGAATCCTGACCTGCTTTACCAAGATCATTCTGGCTGTGCTGATACTCTGGCACGAGGCCTGGGCCAGGGCAGAGCAGCAGGGATGTCTTAGGAGCGCTGCTAGACCCAAGGTGGGGGCAGCAGGGCTGGGAAGAAGGTGCCAGCATGCGAATGTATTCTGAAAGCAGAATTGACAGGACTTGGTGGCAGAGGAACGAGTGGGAGATGACTCAACAGATGTTTATCCGGAAGGGACAGGCTGAGGCACAAAGATAGACTGAGGGAAGGAGGGGTTCAGATGAGACCCTGTCTGGCATTCAGGAGGAGTTCCCCAGCAGTCCCCCAGGCCTGTGAGAGATGGGAATGTACCTTTGGGATCATAAGTCATTAAAGGCTTGAGTGGCTGAGATCTGGGGTGAGAGTCCGGAGGGAGCTCCATGCGCCACACAGGCCAGGAACAGTGAGGGGAGGACGCCAGGAGGTGGTGGTGGCCAGGGAAGACCGGCTGTGCCGCTGCTCACGCTGCTCCTCCTCTCTGCTGCTAGTTACTTTGATGCCATGGTGAAGATGCAAGGGACGGACAGAACCTTCCTGAGTTGGAATGGCCTGCAGGCTGCCGTGTGTGAGGTCAATGCGCAGGTTCAGGAAGAAACAGACCGTGAGTGCCCCTCAGACAGCCTTTCCCTTAGTCTTGAGTTTGGGGCTGCTGCTCACCCAGATGTCTTCCTCAGGGGTCCTCGCCATCAGCCTCATCAATGAGGCTCTGGATCAGGGCTATCCTGAGAAGACTCTGTCTGCTCTGCTGCTTCCAGCGGCTGGCTTGGAAGATGTCAGCCTTCACGTTGCGCCTCGGTATCATCTCCTCCTCGTGGCAGCCAAGAGGAAGAAAGCCAAGGTAAGGTTAGGAAAAGATGGCTGGGTTAGACACTAGAGCAAGAGGCTCAGCCTTGGCCAGAGCGGTGCCCGGCATGTACTCTGAAACTGTTTCAGCCTGGTGGGTATAGACTCTGAACCAGGTGAGGCACAGGCAGGATTTGATTGTCATGACAAAGTGTGGACTTCATTCCAGGAGAGTGTGGGAAAAGAGCAGGCCTGGGAATCAGGTGCCTGGACTCCCCAGTCTGATCCCCAACGACCACCTGATCTTGAGCAGCCCCTCAGTGCCCCTGGGGCTCTGAGCCGGAGTGAGCTTAGCCTCCCTGCACCACCCCACAAACCTGCAGCAGCAACGAGTTTATCCCGCAGTTGCTGAGTTTGAGTCGGTACTGTGGCAGGAGCACTAGCCAACATTTATTGAGTTTTCACTTTGTGCCAAGTATTGCTTGATATGCCTCGCACGTTCTGATTCATGAAGCTGAAGAGCTGACTCAATGGTTAAGAGTGCTTGATTCTGGACAGAGGGTCTGAGTTCAGCTCCCAACACCCACATCAGGAGGCTCACAACCCCAGATACAGGGGATCCAATACCTTCCTCAGGGCACTTGCGTTCATTCATATGTACACACCTAACTAAAAATAAAGTCCTTTTAAAAAATTAGTTCATGCTGGGCAGTGGTGGTGCACGCCTTTAATCCCAGCACTCGGGAGGCAGAGGCAGGCGGATCTCCCTGAGTTCGAGGCCAGTCTGGTCTACAAGAGGTAGTTCCAGGACAGGCTCTAAAACTACAGTGAAACCCTGTCTTGAAAAAGAAAAAAGAAAAGAAAAACTAATTCATAAGAAAAGTCTTAGAAACAATACCGGATAGCTCACACCTGCAGTAAGTCTGAGGTTGGCTTGACCTACAGAGCCTTTTAGAAGAAAAAAAAAAGACAGGCAGGCAGGTGGGCTGACACATAGTGCTCAATGAAAAACTCTGTGAGAGTCCATTTCTGATGAGGAGAAGAGCGCATTGAGCTGACCATAGCAAGCTCAGTCTTCCTTGCCCTGTGTGCACAGTCTTCCTGCTACCTTTTGAAAGTGAGTAGAAATGTGCAGTCAGAACCAGGCTGCAGGGTAAGTGTCCCTAGGTGTGACTTAGGCACAAAGGCCAGCAATAGAGCTATCAGAAAGTGCTAGACACTGAGGGTATGAAAGCTGTAGAGATCCCTGAGGCCAAGCTGAGCCATGCTCAAACTCTGAATGCAGAGTAAGAGAAGAGCCTGGCAGCCATCCAAGGGGGCCCCGGGGTCACGACTCCTCAGGGCAGAGAGAAGAGTGCGTCCCCCCACCTCAGGTGTACCTGCTCCGATGTACTTTATTCCCTGCTGGGCTTGTGGGAGCCTGAAGATACCAGTTTGAGGTCTTGTGTTTTTTTTTCATCTTTTTTTTCCAATTTGCCAGGTGACAGGAGATCCTGGGGCTGTACTGTGGCTGGAGGAGATCCGCCAGGGAGTGGCCAGAGCCAATGAGGACACAAACACAGCTCAGAGAAGTAAACAACCAGGCACTGGGAAGGCAGAGTGGGGTCCCACCCCGTCTCATGTTAGCCATGGGAAGCATCTTAACTTGCTTTCTATTGCTGAATAAATGCTGTGACTGAGAGCAACTTGGGGAGGAAAGGGTTTATTCTTACACTTCCACATCCCAGTCCATCATCGGAGGAAGTCAGGGCAGGAATTCAAGATAGGAACCTAGAGGCAGAAACCAAAGCAGATGGCGTGGAGGGGCGCTGCTTACTGGCTTGCTCCTCATGGCTTATTCAGTTTGTTTTCTTACGCACCCCAGGACCACCTGTCCACAGGTAACATCCACAGTGGGTTTCCACATCAATCATTAATCAAGAAGATATACCACAGGCTTGCCTACAGGCCAGTCCACCAGGGGCATTTTCTCAGTTAAGATTCCTTCATCTCAGATATGTCTAGATTCGTGGCAAGTTGACTAAAACCATTAAGCTGAGAGAGGGTAGGACAGAATTTGTGCAGGAGGGTGCTTTGACCACAGGGTAGATTTCCTGGCACACAACTGGAAAGGAAATGCTCAAGAGTTTAGAACTTCCATCCCACAGGAGTCCTTCCCTAACCTCTTCAGTGCAGCTGCCTGCTGCTGCTTCCCAAGCACAGCTGTGCCCCCCTTGACACCCCATCCCTCCATCAGCCATTAGAGCTGTGTGTCTCCTGAATCCAACCCCACTGGACAGGACAGGGCGCATGGGAGGGACTCCAGAGGATTGACTTTTCTCTCCTGATGCCCATCAGCAGCCCTTGGTGTGGCTGCTATCAATCAGGCCATCAAGGAGGGCAAGGCAGCCCAGACGGAGCGAGTGTTGAGGAATCCCAATGTGGCTCTCCGAGGGATAGTTCCTGACTGTGCTGACAGCTACCAGCAGGCCCTGGGAGGAGCAGTGTCAAAGAAGCCACGTCCTGGTAGTGGCCCTGGCCTAACCTCCTCTGCTGCTTTTCCTCCTCTGAGCCCTCTTGGCTCACTTGAGTTTCTGTTCAGGAGACACAGCCTTCTGGGTTCAACACGACATGAAGGATGGTACCGCCTACTACTTCCATCTTCAGACCTTCCAGGGGACCTGGGAGCACCCTCCCAGCTGCCAGCTCAACACCTCCCATCTAACCTGGGAGGAGATTCAGGTGGGCGGAGTTCCTGCCTTGGTGGGGGATTGTGCATGGGGAGAGGCTCCTACCCACCCAAGGCCTTCTATCTCTACAGTCAGTCATCACCAAGGTCACAGCGGCCCATGACCGCCAACTGCTCTGGAAGGCCAATGTTGGCTTTGTCATCCAACTTCAGGCTCGCCTCCGTGGCTTCCTTATCCGACAGAAGTTTGCTGAGTGTTCCCTCTTCCTCAGGACCTTGATTCCAGCCGTCGTTAAGATTCAGGTGGCAGCTTTGGCTTTTCCCCATGCCTGAGAAGATTGGAGATATAGGGTGTCCACCCCCCTTCACTTTCCCTGGGTGGGGTTGGGATGATTCGTGGACTTCTGAGAAATAGTGATGGAAGGTGTGGACTCTGGAGCCAGACTAATGTGGTTAGAAGCCCAACTCCGGGACCTGTTAGCCATGTGGCCTTGTAATTACGCTATTCTTTCTTTCTGCGCCTCGGTTGTGCCTCAGTTTACTCCCCCCCACCAATGCAAATGTCAGTACCACTTTCCAAGGTAGCAAGAACAGTTTAGTAAGACAATGTCTAGAGTGTTTTTGCAGAGTGGAAGCAGGAAGTAAGCACCAGTTATTGGTATCATCGTCAGCATTGGGGAAGAGGGGAAGAGTGAAGTGAGATTCAAACATTTTCCCTGGAACAAGAGTTGTGAGGGGTGGCCCTGGGCTAGACAGACAGGGAGTCAGTCTGTTCCCTTCCTGTGGCATGGTAGCCGCTGTGCTTCCTCTCTAGTAGACAATTCCATTCAGCTCTTCTGTCCTAGGCATGGCGTCTCTGGGGCAGGACAGTAGCTGGGAAGACAGCCAGAGCCAGAAACAGGCCCTTCCGTTGTCAGGAGTGATGTGGAGAGCCCCATGGGGATGCTGGCAGTGGAACCCCCTTTGCAGACTTTGTTCAATTAGCATCCTGTTGCCTAGAACCTTCAGAGCACGGCCCAGTGTGCAGGGCAAGGTTGGGAGATGGTTGTGGAACCTACAAGTGGATGACCATGTCTCTCCATTTCCAGAACTGGAGTATGGCTGGCATTAGATGTGACAGGAGGGACGCAAAGGTAGATAATAACACTAGAGGACCCGAAGGGAGAAACGTGAAGCTGGGGCTTGGCGGATGACCTAAGCCTGCAGCAGTAGCTGACGGCTCAGGCTCTGGAGTTGGCCTCTTGGTCCCACTACCCTCTGGTTAAGGCCTGGGCACCCTACTCAAGCCCTTGCAGCATTCTTTGCCTTCATAGAGACACTTGGTTAATGCCTTGGATGTGAGGAGTTAGCAGGAAATTGCTTCGTCACTACTTGTGGTGGGGCTCCCTTGGTGACACCCCATTAGATGCTGGTGTCAACATTGACCCCATAATTCAGTAATGGAGTGGCCCAGGTCACAGACTCCTCTGATGCCAGACTAGGGCCTCATGCACATAGACAGAGGCAGCCCAGTGCACCAACCTCTTGCCTCAGCTTTGGGAAAGTGAGACTCGGAAGTGAGGCAGCCTAGATGCCCTGAGACTTTACTTGCTCTTGAAAGTTCTGACCATCACCGGATCTCCACAGTTCTCAACACTGACTAATCCAGATTGGAGTCATGTTTTGGTTTTGTTTCATTTTACATTTATATGTTTAGTGTGTGTGTGTGTGTGTGTGTGTGTGAGCATGCATGCTTGCGCATGCACACACACACATCATGACATACGTTGAGGTCAGAGAACAAGTTATAGGAGTTAGTTCTCTCTTTCCACCATGTGGATCCTGGGGACTGAACTCTGGATGTCAGGTTTGACTACAAGCACCTTTTCCTACTAAGTCATCTTACCAGCTTGGGAAGCATGTTTTTAGAGAAGAATTTTGTCAGGGCTGGCAATATAGGAACATAGTGCATTCTCTAGTGAGCGGGGGCTGGGGACATGGTGCATTCTCTAGTGAGTGGGGGCTGGGGGCATGGTGTATTGTCTAGTGAGTAAGGGCAT